>OX411311.1:107038814-107142957 GCA_948150685.1 Rhaphigaster nebulosa | reverse complement strand
AAAATCAGACGGGCTGAGTCTACCACACACTCGGGATAGAAATAAATAGAGTGCTTATTTCTGGGCGAAATCTTATCGACGCTCGGTGCGCCGTGAGCGGGACGTCAAATCACACTCAATTTGTTCAACTTTACTGGCTCACTGTAATTCCGCTTAAGTCCAAATGAAAAAAATTCTTTTAGTAATCTCTAATGGCACATCTTTTCTTTTAAATGATGCTAATTTTTCCTTTCTAGCATCATTAGAAGCGGAGCTATGAGTCTTAAAAAATGACACCTAAAAATTATAAAAATGATTTCTGTCCCAACACTCCAGCTGGTGGAACGTAATTCTACGTTGAAAACGAAATGCAACAGGAATTAAAGTCATAATTTAAAAAACTGTTATCCTTGATACCTTGCAATGAAACATGTAAAGGTTAATGAAAATAATGGATTGTACCAGTCAACTGAAGAATTTAAATTTAAAATGACCTGCACCTGGTCAATATAATTGAGGTGATGAAATATTCAGTCATCATGAGAACAGACAAAGATAAATAAAAAGCACAAACAGGACATCTCACATCAATTATCTAAAAAAGACTAATCATATATAATTAGTACTATAATATAATTATATTATAGAGACTTAAGACTTTGTTTTGTAACCTTTCTATAGCATTTCCACGTCCATTGTAACCTTTTCCAAATCAATTGTCACCTTTTCCATTTCAATTGTAACTTTTTCCATTTCAAATGTTACCTTTTCCATTTCAATTGTAACCCTTTCCAAATCAATTGTCACCTTTTCCAATTCAATTGTAACCTTTTCCATTTCAATTGTAACCCAACCGGACATGAAATAATTCAATATTATTCATTTTATTATTGAAAAATAATTATTTTAATTACATTAATGATTTTTGAAATAACTTCAGCATATTCTTTTGACATTTATTTCGTTTATTAGATAATTGATATTAAGTGCTAATTTCAAGTAGGTAGTTTAAATTTTTGAAATAAAATTGTCGTTTATTTATTTTTAAATATTTATTATTTTTATTAGTTTAGGGGGGGAGGGTGTATTTCATCGATTTGGTGATCGTTCATAAGGTTTTCGAAGTTGTTACCATCGAAATTTTATTCGGCCATCAGTACTTCTACTTAAATATTAGTTTTCAAAATTCTTCGGTATTGGCATCGTTTACTAGGTTTTCAAGGGCGCTATTTCCGAATTCACTATCGGATTTCCGATCGCGCATGCGCATTTCGCTTTTACGTTGCTATTGGAGATATCTATGATAAAGGGATCGTTTATTAGGTTTTTGAGGGTTCTGATTCCATTTTTTTAGTTAGATTTTGCATCGCGCATGCGCGTTTGGCATATCCATTCCTGTTGGAGTTTTTTTATGATAAAGGTATCGTTTATAAGTTTTTCGAGGATTCTGATTCCATTTTTTTAGTCAGATTTTGGATCGCGCATGCGCGTTTTGCATTCCCGTTGCTAATGAAGACTTCTATGATAAAGGGGTCGTTTATTAGGTTATCGAGGGTTCTGTATCCATTTTTTTAGTTAGATTTTGGATCGCGCATGCGCGTTTTGCATTTCTGTTGCTATTGAAGATTTCTATGAAATGATGTTTGATGAAATATACAATTCCAAAAAATAAATCAGAGCATTTGAAAATATAATAAACGGCTCTTATAAGCGAAGACAAGTTCATTAAGAACAGTAAATCGCAATGCGCACGCGGGATTAAAAATCCGATTGTTAATTCGAAAATACGACGATTTATAACTTCATAAATGATACTGGTACTAAAGAGATGTCAACATTAATAGTAATTTGAAATGCACATGCTCGATAAGAACCTTCGAAAATCTAACTAACGGTAAACTATAAATAATATATATAAATGATAAAGTTTATCATAAAAAACTCCAACAATAATAGAAGTGAAAAATGCGCATGCGCGATCAAAAATCCAATTAAAAATATGGAATCAGAACCCTCGATAACCTAATAAACGACCCCTTTATCATAGAAGTCTTCATTAGCAACGGGAATGCAAGACGCGCATGCGCGATCCAAAATCTGACTAAAAAAATGGAATCAGAATCCTCGAAAAACTTATAAACGATACCTTTATCATAAAAAAAACTCCAACAGAAATGGATATGCCAAACGCGCATGCGCTATCCAAAATCTAACTAAAAAAATGGAATCAGAACCCTCAAAAACCTAATAAACGATCCCTTTATCATAGAAATCTCCAATAGCAACGTAAAAGCGAAATGCGCATGCGCGATCGGAAATCCGATAGTGAATTCGGAAATAGCGCCCTTGAAAACCTAGTAAACGATGCCAATACCGAAGAATTTTGAAAACTAATATTTAAGTAGAAATACTCATGGCCGAATAAAATTTCGATGGTAACAACTTCGAAAACCTTATGAACGATCACCAAATCGATGAAATCCACCCTCCCCCCCTAACCTAATAAAAATAATAAATATTTAAAAATAAATAAACGACAATTTTATTCCAAAAATTTAAACTACCTACTTGAAATTAGCACTTAATATCAATTATCTAATAAACGAAATAAATGTCAAAAGAATATGCTGAAATTATTTCAAAAATCATTAATGTAAATAAAATAATTATTTTTCAATAATAAAATGAATAATATTGAATTATTTCATGTCCGTTGGGTTACAATTGAAATGGAAAAGGTTACAATTGAATTGGAAAAGGTGACAATTGAAATGGAAAAGGTAACATTTGAAATGGAAAAAGTTACAATTGAAATGGAAAAGGTGCCAATTGATTTGGAAAAGGTGACAATTGATTTGGAAAAGGTTACAATTGACGTGGAAATGCTATATATTTTAACATCATTTTTTTTTCATTAATTTAATAGTTCTTAAACGTATTTATATACATTTCATCTTCTTCAATTTATATTTCATAGCTTTAGCTATGAATTATTAGGTATTGTTTAATTAGAAAATCTACCTCCTACATTTCCATTTAAATTTAGGGAAGTGTATAGCATTTCCAAGTCAATTGTAACCTTTTCCAAATCAATTGTCACCTTTTCCATTTCAATTGTAACTTTTTCCATTTCAAATGTTACCTTTTCCATTTCAATTATAACCCTTTCCAAATCAATTGTCACCTTTTCCAATTCAATTGTAACCTTTTCCATTTCAAATGTAACTTTTTCCATTTCAATTGTAATCAAACCGGACATGAATTAATTCAATATTATTTATTTTATTATTGAAAAATAATTATTTTAATTACATTAGTGACTTTTGAAATAATTTCGGCATATTCTTTCGACATTTTTTCTTTTATTAGATAATTGATATTAAGTGCTAATTTAAAGTAGTTTAATTTATTTAAATAAAATTGTTTTTTATTTATTTTTAAAGATTTGTTATTTTTTATTTATTTAGTGGGGGAAGGGTGGATTTCATCGATTTTTTGACCGTTCATTAGGTTTTCGAAGTTGTTAATGTCAAATTTACTACCGAAATTTTGTTCGGCGACGAGTATTTCTACTTAATTATTAATTTTCAAAATTCTTCGGTATAGCTATCGTTTAGTAGGTTTTCAAGGGCGCTATTTCCGAATTCACTATCAGATTTCCGATCGCGCATGCGCGTTTTGCAGTTCCGTTACTATTGGAGATTTCTATGATATAGGGATCATTTATTAGGTTTTCAAGGGTCCTGATTCCATTTCTTGAATTGGATTTAGGATAGCGCATGTGCATTTCGCATTTCTGTTACTGTAGGAGTTTTCTATGATATAGGGATCGTTCATAAGGTTTTCGAAGGTTCTTATCGAGCATTTGCATTTCAAATTACTTTTAATGTTGACATTTGGTACAGGTATCGTTTCTGAAGTTATCAATCATCATATTTTCGAATTTACCATTGAATTTTTGTTCCCGTCTGCGCATTTCGATTTCCTGTTCTTATTGAACTTTTTCCGTTTCTAAGGGCCGTTTATTAGGTTTTTAAGGTTCTGATTTAGTTTTTGGAATTAGATATTTAATCGAACATGCTCATTTCGGATAACAGTTACCATTGATCTTTTTCTCGTTAAAGTTATTGTTTATTAGGTTTTATAGGACGATATACTCAAAAAAATGTCAAATATAAATGTAATTTGAAATGCACATGTTCGAAAAATAAAATTTGAGAAAAGGAATCAGAACTTGTGAAAACCTGATTAACGATTTGTGTAACAAAGAAAACTTCAACAGTATCAGTAAATGAAAGAGCGCTGGCGAAATCGCAATTTCAATTAACAAAATCGAATCAGAACTCTCGATAGTAATGCCAAAGAAATGTCAACTGTAATAGTAATTCGAAATGCGCAAGCTCAATAAAAAATTCAGTTCAAATAACGGATTCAGAACCTTCGAAAACCTTATGAACGATCCCTATATCATAGAAAACTCCAACAGTAACATAAATGCAAAATGCGCATGGGTGATCCTAAATCCAATTAAAAATATGGAATCAGAACACTTGAGAACCTAATAAACGAAACCTTTATCATAGAAAACTCCAACAGTAACGGAAATACAAAACGCGCATGTGCAATCCAAAATCGAACTTAAAAAATGGAATCAGAACCCTCCATAACCTAATAAACGATCCCATTATCATGGAAATCTTCAATAGCAACGGAAAAGCGTAATGCGCATGCGCGATCCTAAATCCAATTCAAGAAATGGAATCAGAACCCTTGAAAACATAATAAATGATCCCTATATCATAGAAATCTCCAATAGTAACGGAACTGCAAAACGCGCATGCGCGATCGGAAATCCGATAATGCATTCGGAAATAGCGCCCTTGAAAACCTAGTAAACGATACTTATACCGAAGAATTCTGAAAATTAATAATGAAGAAGAATTGCTCGTGGCCGAATAAAATTTCGGTAGTAAATTTGACATTAATAACTTCGAAAACCTAATGAACGGTCAAAAAATCGATGAAATCCACTCTCCCCCCACTAAATAAATAAAAAATAACAAATCTTTAAAAATAAATAAAAAACAATTTTTTTTAAAAATTTAAACTACTTTAAATTAGCACTTAATATCAATTATCTAATAAACGAAAAAAATGTCGATATAGCATTTCCAAGTCAATTGTAACCTTTTCCAAATCAATTGTCACCTTTTCCATTTCAATTGTAACTTTTTCCAAATCAATTGCCACATTTTCCAATTCAATTGTAACCTTTTCCATTTCAAATATAACTTTTTCCATTTCAATTGTAACCCAACCGGACATGAATTAATTCAATATTATTTATTTTATTATTGAAAAACAATTATTTTAATTACATTAATGATTTTTGAAATAATTTCGACATATTATTTCGACACTTTTTCCGTTTATTAGATAATTGATATTAAGTGCTAATTTCAAGTAGGTAGTTTAAATTTTTAAATAAATTCGCGTTTATTTATTTTTAAATATTTATTATTTTTTATTTATTTAGTGGGAGGAGGGTGGGTTTCATCCATTTGTTCATCGTTCATTACGTTTTCAAAGTTGTTAAGGTCAAATTTATTACCGAAATTTTATTCGGCCACGAGTATTTCTACTTAATTATATTTAATTATATACTTAATTATATATTTCTACTAGGTTTTCAAAGGCCCTATTTCGGAATTCACTATCGGATTTCCGATCGCGCATGCGCATTTCGCTTTTCTGTTGCTATTGCAGATTTCTATGATAAAGGGATCGTTTATTAGGTTTTTGAGGGTTCTGATTCCATTTTTTTAGTTAGGTTTTGGATCGCACATGCGCGTTTGGCATTTCCGTTACTATTGGAGTTTTCTATGATATAGGGATCGCTAATAAGGTTTTCAAGGGTTCTGATTCCATTTCTTGAATTGGATTTTGGTTCGCGCATGTGCATTTCGCTTTTCCGTTACTGTTGAAAATTTCTATGATATAGAGATCGTCCATAAGGTTTTCGAAGTTTCCGATTCCGTTATTTTAATTGAATTTTTTGTTGAGCATGCGCATTTCGAATTATTATTACATTTGACATTTCTTTGATACGGATATCGATTATTAGGTTTTCGCGGGTCTGATCCCTTTTTTCTAATTCTATTTTTATTGAGCATGGGCATTTCAAATGAAATTATATTTGACGTTTTTTGGGGAATGTCGTCCTATAAAACCTAATAAACAATAACTTTACCGAAAAAAGGTCAATGGTAACGGTCAATAATCCGATTGTTAATTCGAAAATATGATCATTGATAACTTTATAAATACTTGTACCAAAGAAATGTCAACATTAATAGTAATTTGAAATGTGTATGCTCGATAAGAACCTTCGCAAAACCAAACTAACGATAAACTATAAATAATATATATATATAAATGACAAACTTTATCATAGAAATCTTCAACAGTAATGGAAAAGCGAAATGCACATGCGCGAACCAAAATCCAATTCAAGAAATAAAATTAGAATCCTCGATAACCTTATAAACGATACCTTTATCTTAAAAAAACTCCAACAGTAACAGAAATGAAAATTGCGCATGCGCGATTAATAATCCAATTAAAAATATGGAATCAGAATCCTTGAAAACCTTATAAACGATACCTTTATCATAAAAAACTCCATTAGCAACGGAAAAGCGAAATGCGCATGCGCGGTCCTAAATCCAATTCAATAAATGGAATCAGAACCCTTGAAAACCTTATTAGCGATCCCTATATCATAGAAAACTCCAACAGTAACGGAAATGCCAAACGCGCATGTGCGATCCAAAACCTAACTAAAAAAATGGAATCAGAACCCTCAAAAACCTAATAAACGATCCCTTTATCATAGAAATCTGCAATAGCAACAGAAAAGCGAAATGCGCATGCGCGATCGGAAATCCGATAATGAATTCCAAAATAGGGCCTTTGAAAACCTAGTAGAAATATATAATTAAGTATATAATTAAATATAATTAAGTAGAAATACTCGTGGCCGAATAAAATTGCGGTAGTAAATTTGACCTTAACAACTTTGAAAACGTAATGAACGATCAACAAATGGATGAAACCCACCCTCCCCCCACTAAATAAATAAAAAATAATAAATATTTAAAAATAAATAAACTTAAAAATTTAAACTACCTACTTGAAATTAGCACTTAATATCAATTATCTAATAAACGGAAAAAATGTCGAAATAATATGCCGAAATTATTTCAAAAATCATTAATGTAATTAAAATAATTATTTTTCAATAATAAAATAAATAATATTGAATTAATTCATGTCCAGTTGGGTTACAATTGAAATGGCAAAAGTTACATTTGAAATGAAAAAGGTTACAATTGAATTGGAAAAGGTGACAATTGATTTGGAAAGGGTTACAATTGAAATGGAAAAGGTAACATTTGAAATGGAAAAAGTTACAATTGAAATGGAAAAGGTGACAATTGATTTGGAAAAGGTTACAATTGACTTGGAAATGCTATATATGGACAAAATAATTACCATAATAATCTGCAAAGGTTCCATTGGATTACTTTTCTCCTTCATAATATTTAATAATGGAACTTATAAGTCACATTATTCTAGTTCAGTTTTGTAAAAAGTTTACTTGGCATGTAGAAGTCCTTGCAGTTGCAGATCTCCAGGGTCTTGTTGGTCAAGCACTCGAGGTGGCAGTTGTTGTAGGAGTAATGGCGGAAATAGGCCAATTCTCGCTCTCCTGGAAAGAAGCACTGCCTCTGTTTGATGCTGTAAATGCCGAGGTGTCGGCTGGACACAATCTTACGTGAGCGAACATCAATCAAGATCTATAAGGCATTGAAGGAATTTGTGAATCATTATTGAGGAAAAATCAACATAGTGAAAGAAGATTTCAATTGGAATATCAAATTCAAAGAAAATTTATTTGTTGAAAAATCAGTAAACACTTACTTTACCATATGCTGGAATTTCAATATATTTGTCAACAGTTCTATGATCTTCCTACATATTAACAAAAAATGATTGGTATCAAATATTTACACATGTACTTATATTAGGTAATCTAAATCTAATGTAATATTTTAATAAAAATGGCAGGTAATTCCTGTTATCAAGAATAAAACCCAATATGAGTTATTAACTATTAAAAATGATTATGTAGTTATAAAACGACCCAAAATAGTGTGATGATTTCAGCCTTTCTGATATTATTTCTATGTTCCTCTATTTATCATTTCTTCTTTCACACCTTCAAACCAATGGTTTCTTAAAAACATTTAAATTAAAACGACCTCATAGTTTTAATGGTGTGAAGAATATTATTATTTTGATTCAATTTGATGTCAGAAACTTTCTGGCGGTGGGAAACAACATGCATTCACCTAAAATAACTCATTTTTACGATCTAGAAGTCTTTGAATCTTTTCATTTTCATCAAATCTTCTTAATTATCCATGTTTTAGATTAATAATTTTTATATATTTTTTATAAAGGATTTTATCTTTTTCCAGAGAATTTCTATATATTTTATTTTATTCAGATTATAGATTTTATTACATTATAGATTTTATTTTATTCCAGAGCATTTTTTTATTTTGTTTTATTTCATCATAAATAATTAAAAATAATGCTATAATCTAGGTTCCTAATTAAGCTGAATTTTTCTTAAAAATTAAACCTGATAGTTTAAGATAAATCATTTCTGTTTATTTTCTAATTAAACAATGTAACTAATAGTGATTATTTGTGGAACAAATAAATAACACTGTAAATAATCTTTACTATTTATTTTGTCTTGATTAATAGTTATAATAATAAATAATAACAGCATTTTAATAAGGATTTTTAATGTTAAATATTAATATTAAAGATAGGTAGGTAATGCTTACCATGTATTACTGTTCCAAAAAATAGGAACAGCGTCAATCATCACAGTTAGGTGAAAATTTGTGACATAATCAAATAACATTATTTTCATTACCATTAACTAATGAAGTCACAATATATCGCTATCATATAATAAAAGTAAAACTCAAAAAATTTGAATTTAGCAACAGTGAGGATAAAGTCCGTTTTTTACTTATGTTAGAATAATAGGATAAATCTAGTTGGCTCCCCCACCACAAGTATTACAAATATCAAGTGTTTTAATGAAGAGTTATTCAAGTGAAGAGCAAAAACTATAAATATGATGTCCCAACAATTTGAATTTTTGAGTAGTACCTTTATTCTATATAGAATAATTTTGCCTAAGGACCGATGTCAATTCTGTTTCATTTTGGTAAGTTGTGTTTGAAATTGGATATTAGTTATTTTGACTTTCAGCATAAACAATCTATACTTTTTCTATTAAAAATTATCAAAGAAAATCACAAAGAAAGAAATATTATAAAAAACAAAACAATAAAAGCTTCATTAATTTTGAAAAAAAAAAACATCACAGAAACAAGAATATTTGGAGAGCAAATGTTGACAGTAGAATAACAATTTCATTGTTATTTTTTATATTTTTGGAATTTATGATCAAGTCATATTATTAAAATAATTTATGCAAAACATTTAGATATTACGATAATAAGCATACATCAATATAAATTTATCAATTAAATTTTGAAATGAAATAAAAAATGTGATAATCTCAGAACACAATTTAAATATAATAATAAATATAATATATATTCAAATATAATTTTTAAATGGTAACTCATAGGTGATTTCTTAATCGACAAGAATTTGTTGGTATTTTACTTATACCAATCATATGTAATGTGTGTTTATATTAATAAATAAAAACTTCTTTTTCAAAAAAATAATAAAAACTGTATGAATTCCATTGACACCAGGAATATTACTTCTTGGAAACGAATAAATGTGATTAGCTTGAAATAAGAATAAATCCATAAAAAACTTTTACAATAGTACTCCTATTATATATCCAATATTATACTGGTAGGGGCAGAAATAACTGACAGATTTTGAAGGGCTATAGAAAACCAACCAATATTTCTAGAAAAAAATGGTTTTATTTCCAAAAGTGGAATTTAAAAATTCTTTCTTCCAAATTTCGGCCATAATTGATGTTCCTGGAAATTTTCTATCTTCCATCAACTCATTTCTGATAGAAAAGGATTTCTTCCCTGGTCCTCCTCTTTAAATTACCCAGAGAACGAGGTCATTGTTTAAACACCTTGTCCTTATGATATTCCCAAAGAAAAAATCCACATAGAGCTAATCTGGAGACCATGTCTGCCACTCCAAATAACCCTTCAGAGAGATCATTCAGTCAGCAAACATTTCCCAGGAGAGTCCAAGCGAACACCGTGATGTGTTAGCTGTGGAACCACACAACCGCTAAGTCAATTTCATCCAACTTAGGATAGTCTCAAGGGGAAAAGATCTCTATAGTGTAGGATCTCTAGAACATAGGATAGTCTCCAACATGTACACTGTCGGATTTCACAGTTACTGTTCCACCCCCTTCCTCAAAAAAGTACGGGCCTCTAACACTGTAGTTTCCAACAGGCACCCATAGTGCCTTCCCAAAATGTGTCAGTTATTTCACCAGAAATAAGGGCAGATCGAAGGGTGCTGGAAAATTTCAGGAAACATCTTTGGCAATACGTAGTCAATCACGGCTCATATTTGGCAGTTCTAATTTTTAAAACTGAAATAAAACTATTTCAATTTTTTTAAATAAAACCATTTTTTTTTTCTAGAAACATTGCTTCGTTTTTTGCAGCCCTTCAAAATGTGTTAGTTATTTCTCCCATAACCTGTTAATATGTCGATAATAACAAATTAATAGAAATAAGAAATATTAAACACCTGCAAAGGAATCCATGGACTCTCTCGAAACCCCACCATGGGCAATTCGTGAGGGCTGTGCAATATTATCTATAAACGATCATTGCAAAACAAAATTACAAAAGAAATTTTCTTAAATAGCATAACTTGGGGCTAGTTGGACCCAGAAAGGTTACTCAGACCCACTGAAAAAAGGATTTAAATTACACCTAGGTTTCTTATTATGAAAATATAGGTGAAATTCACAATAACTACAACCGATAGTAGCACTAGAGCTAGTTCCTAAGGTACTTTACTATG
The DNA here is from genome assembly GCA_948150685.1 of Rhaphigaster nebulosa. Taxonomy (NCBI): domain Eukaryota; kingdom Metazoa; phylum Arthropoda; class Insecta; order Hemiptera; family Pentatomidae; genus Rhaphigaster; species Rhaphigaster nebulosa. The sequence goes on along the minus strand of OX411311.1, from coordinate 107,131,842 downwards.
TTCCATTTTTTTTTGTTTGGGTCCTAGTAACTCCCAAGTGTTCAAGTAGCCCCAAGATACAATATACAGAAGTCTCTAAAAATTTGTATTTGAAAAATTAAATAAGACAGAAGAATAAAAATTAGCATAACTTACTGGACAGAAGTAAAGCTTAACATTTCAATATTATTAAACTTATACTAACAATATTTTTAATCTTAAAGTTTCAGAACTATTTTTCAATCATACAGCTCCACTACTCATCCTCTGCAAAGGTTAAAAAGGCAGCGATCTCGAGATTTTTTGTAAAATATGACTGTTAGAGTCATGTTAGAGTGGCAATATCCTGCTTCACCACTCATCACCTAAGCGACTGTGGCTAATCTATCTCTACTCAGCCTCCACTAGCTTCCAGTGTCAGTGTTATATCCTGGGTGTGCCACTGAGATATTCAGTGGCCCTTTACATGTAGGAGTGAGAGATGGGACCAAATCTCCTCAAGCTGATTGCAATTGTGTAAAAAGTATGGTTGTGTTTAAATATTAATTATGTTTGTATTTATTTTAATTTTTGTTGGTCTAATTTTAATTTTTAATACACTTTAATTTTTGTTCTAAGCTCTTATTTTTGTTAGTTTTATTTATTTAGGTTTATTGATTATGTTGTATTAAGATCTGTATTTTTTTTTACTTTTTTTGGCTTAAGACTTCCATTGAAGTCCTATATAACAAAATATTATGTTAGATCAAGTTTCCTAAGATTTCATTGAGGCCCAAATATTGACACTGACCACTATCTCATTTTGGTAAGAATTAAGCCCAAAATTATTTTGAAAGGACAAAATGGACGTCAAATGCCTCATAGTGGAGGTACGACATCAGGAAACTGAAGGATGAGGGGATCATATCAGGGAGAACTTGAATGTAGGGTTGAAAGTTGAACTGCAGAAGGAAGTTACAAGTATTGATGAACAATGGCCAGCCTGCGCACATGCTATCCATATTGTGGCAGAGAGAACCTTAGGTTACAAACAAAAATAAATATGGCCAACATAGTTTGATCGGGAATGCTTAGAGGCCACCAACATCAAGAATGAGACCTATACGAAAATTATTGGCAGGCATACTAGACTATCAGCCGAGTTATGTCGAGAAAGGAGAAGAAGATTCACCGATAGAAGATGAGGAATTGGCAAAGGAAGAATCATGAGGAAGTAGAGAACTTCTGTGTTCTAATGATATGACTCTTCTTCCACAAATAAATAATGACAGCAAGGACTTTACCTCTATTGTACTTTCTGCAGATCATCAGATGGTGTTCTGCTCCCACAAAGGGAGAATATTCTGGATAGGTGGACTGATTTCCATCAAAGTCTACTAAACAGGAGATCCAGAGGAGATAGCGAAGTGGAAAGGACCGTCAATGACAAGGATATACCAGTGCCTGATCAAAAGGAGTTTCGGGAAGGTCTCCAAAACCTGAAAAACAATAAAGTTCCTGGTCTGGATGGAATACAAGCAGAACTGCTTAAATACAGGAGTGAAGAAATGCAAAGGCCTTACATGATCTTGTTATCACTATCTGGATAGAAGAAAGAATGTCAGAGGACTGGAATAAGGCTATTATTCTCCCCGTATATAAAAAAGCTGACATGACAATGTGGGAATTACTGAGGTATCTAGCTCCTACCAAGTGCCTACAAGATCCTGTCGGGAACACTTTTTAAGAATATTATACCATATGCTAAGAGATTATTCAATAAATATCAGGTTGGCTTCAGAAGAGGCCGCTCCACTGTAGACCAAATATTTTCACTGAGGATAATATTAGAAAAGAGCCTTGAATATCAAATGGTCACACATCATCTTTTCGTTGACCTAAAGGGACTATATGACAGTGCTGGCAGGGAAGAACTATACCATGTCCTGGAAGTGCTGGGGATACCCATGAAGTTGATTTGGCTGGTGAAAATGACTAAGAGTAGTACGAAAAGGGCAAGACCTTTCTAAGGAATTTGAGATGGATACTAGCATAAGACAGGGGATACATTGGCTTGCCTGTTATTTAATCTAGCACAAGAAATAGCCATCAGGAAATCCCAAATCCAGGTTGGTGCGACCATCTTCAATCAAACAAGTTGAACTACTGGAATATACCAGTGATATCAACATTATTGCTAGATCCGAGCATTCCTTACAAGAAGCCTTCATGAACTTTGAGAGGGCAGCCAGAAAATTCAGTCTAGTCGTAAATGTGGCTAAAACTAAATACATGGGCCGATGGTGGAGAAAACATGGCTGAGTACTTTGGGCCTTGAGGATACAGGTTGCAATGAGTGGAGAGTTTTGTCTATCTCGGATCTGAAGAAAACTCAAGAAATGATCTCAGCCAAGATATAAGTCGAAGACTCTGTTCAACAAATCGGTGTTGCTTCGGCCTCTCCTAGCACATGAGAAGCAGGTTTATCTCCTATCAGATCAAACTATTGCTATGCAAGACCCTCATCTGCCCTGTTCTCATGTATGGAGCAGAAACTTGGTCCACAATGAAAGCAGATGAGAATCGCCTCAGTAAATTTGAAAGGAGAATATTGAGGAGGATCTGCGGTCCTTTCTGTGAGGGAGATACTTGGCAAAGACGTACCAACAAGGAGCTCCATGAGCGTTACCAAAGCATAGGTGTGGTGAAGGTTTTCTAGCTTGGGAGACTTCATTGGATGTCATATAGCAAGGATAAACGATATATAGGATATAACTATCAATGTGGATCACTTGGTATTACTACTAATTGTTTTCGATAGGCAGTTAGTTATGTTTTCAAATAAAAAAATTAAAATAATTACTTAATCAAATATTAAAAAAGAAAACAAAAACTAAATTGCTTTATTAATTTAAATAAAACAAGTTGAAAGACAGAATCAGAATTTCTTTACAAAATTAATTTTAAAAACCAATTCATTATTTTTATTTTTGTTAAATTCATTAAAAAATTTGCTTGTAATTCTTTTCAAAATGAGCATTTCATTATCTACCATCGAAATACTCGTCAACTGTGAAGTTATATTCAATCGGAAAGTAAAATAAAGAATTAAAAATTCCAGTAAATTCAGATGGAAAAATATGTATGTTTATAACAGTATTTTATAAATACCAATAGTAATAATTTAAAACATGAAATAGTAAGGTTGTAACAATATTTTTATGACTCAACAATTTTGAACTATAAATATTTGCATGCTATAAAAATTATAACCAGCATATATTAAAATACCTTTTCTTGGTCTCTTGTTAAATAATTTCCGACAATAAAAAGAATAGCTTCTAGGTATTATTATAGATAAGAAGTTACATCTATAAACACTTTTAATTACTTCTTAAACTATTTAATAAGTTCAATAAGATTATTATCATTCTGTATACTTGTATAGCAATTGTAGGATATTAAACAAAGCCTTTATTCTCTCAAATCTTTAGTCCAGTAAGTGTTTCACCCATCAGGACAGAAAAAATAAGATCACATAAATGTTGAGCAGAAACAGTACATTTCACAACAACAGTAAAAACAAAAGACAAACTAGATAGGGATAGTACATCAATCAAAGACAGTTGAACTGTCTCGCAGTGATTTACTATCATTATTTGATTAATCTTTTTTAGCTTTGGGTGTGTTCATATTCAGGGGAACCTCATTATGATGACTCCAGTTACTTCGAGTCCTCAAATAAACCAACCTTCTTTTTTTCGAGAATCTCTCTGAATAAACTGAATTTTAAAGTCACCCCTTTTTATTTATACCAATCGACTGAAAAGAAAAACCTAGCATTTTTTAAAATGATTTTCTTAAAAATACTAATTCAGTTTTCTCTACAAAAAGTTTAAAATAGCAGTTTGATCTTGACTTTCAAAGTGTTTGCATCGGAAGCACGATGTTAAAAAAAAGGAAATTGTGTTCAATAGCCAAAAAACTTGAAAGGATTGAAAATGGTAAGCAACTTGTTAAAGTAGCAAATGACTTAGGAGTTGGGTTTACAACTAAGGTTTGGAATAAGAATTGGGACCAGTTCATATTGTTCAGTGCATTTTCTGATTAACAAAATAATTAAAAATTAGGGATTGATAAATTATTGCCACTTCTATAATTTTGTTTTTATTGAAAGCTAGTTTCGAATGTTATACATCCATCTTCAGTTCAAGGTTTAAGTAGACTATATCAAACAAAGTTTAAGTAGACTATATCAAAGTTCAGTGCGAGAACAAACCAATACAAACTTTTCCGTTTGATATAGTCTACTTAAACCTTGAACTGAAGATGAATGTATAACATTCAAAACTAATTTTCAATAAAAACAGAATTATAGAAGTGGCAAATAATTTATCAATCCATAATTAGACTGATCCTTCTATACTATCATGCAGACGTCAACTGATAATTAAAAATTAATTGGTTGTGGTTCCGCCATGCATATGCCTAATTCACAGGATGATAGGTTCCGGTTAATCGGACTTTTTCATGGGGGCGACCTCATGCCCCTTTCCCATCAGGTCGTTATCAATGGGTTACTATTGTAATCTTATTTTCCCCTGTCTTGATGATGCCAGAATATGCAGAATGTTTACTGCCTAGTTATTTACTATAGTTTGAGTGTCTTAAGGCTTTGTTTTGGAATCTTCCGATAATATCCTAACATTATTTTTTTTTGAGGAGGAGGGAGGAGGTGAATTTTTGATTTCCTTAATCGATAAAATTTATACATAAAATTATGTCACTTACATCACTATGCCATATCAAAATCCATGCCCATACCTTGAAACCATCAGACTTTGTGGCACAATAGCCTGGTAATGTGTCAATCTCATGAAAGATGCTCAACAGTACAGCGTTTTTGGCCCTTTTTGGAAAAGGTCCCGTCTTGATTCCTTCTGAAGCATTATTGTCAAACCTTGGGGCCTTCGGAATAAAACCAGTTTCCAGGTCCCAGTCAGAAGATCTGCCATGATGTTCATGGCTTGTTAATCTGGAAATGCATTTTAAAAATTATGAAGTAAGAAATGAATTTAAAATATGGACAATTGATCAGGTCTGAGGCCCACCTTGAAGTTTCAAATTCTTTTATAAATAATTATTAATCATATATTATTGTAATAAAGGTACTAATAAAAAGTTAATATAAATGTAATGCATTTTTCCCTCTTTTACAAATTAGTTAACATAAAGACTGGCGCAATATTAATAATATTTTAAAGAAGAAATTAGCACACAATTTAGACGTTAATAATAGATTAGGACCCGTATTTAACACTAACTATTTTAATCCGGTTTGTGTATTGTTATAAATTTTCAAAAAGAAAAATATTTTTAATAGGTTAAGTCCTTATATCTCAATGCTAAATTTTGACGTATAAGAATGACATTTCTAAAAATATTATTTTAAAAAAAGTTAAGGCAATCTTAGTAAGAGCAAGCTTGCCTGCCATGTCAACTAGTTCTTTTCAAGTCATTTAAGTACTAAATATCTATTATGGAACTTTGCCATTGTTAAATTAGGGTCTTCTTATCCCTTGGCCCCTTCAGTGTCTCGACTTGCCTTAAAACAATCGCCTTGACATGGCCGGCAAGCTTGCTCGTACTAATATTGTCTTAACTTTGTTAAAAATAATAGTTTTAGAAATGCCATTCTTATAACTCAAAATTTAGCATCGAGATATAAGGACTTAACCTAATAAAATATTTTTCTTTTTGAAAATTTATAACTGGTACAATATTTTAAACAAAATAAACATTTGAAAATTAATAGACCATTGACAGATGTAAAAGGAAGAAACAATGAACAACCTTTATTGCCCTAATCCTCTATTCTTTCATATATCCTCCTAATTGATCAGAAATTTATTTTTTAAAAAGGATCACTTCACACAATAAATCATTATTTAAATCAGCGGTTCTCAAACTTTTTGTCTGGTGAAAAACTGAAATTATTAAACAGAATTTACAGCACCCTATTATTATTATTTATTTATTTACTTTTTTTATAGTTAGTAAAGATGAAACGTATTCGAAAAAATAAAAGTTTTATAAATTAAGTGAGTTTATTTCCAACATCACAAAAACATTGAAAACAAAAGTTATTATAACATATCTGGTGATAAAATGTGAGCTTAATGTGAAGTATATTCCTCAATGTATATGCTTATTTCTTCGATATTAGGTTGTATTTTTGGCTAACTACGTCATACTTTCATCTCATTCTCAAGAGCCTTTAGACTTTAATTTAATCATTTAGAAATTTTGCAGCACCCTTGTGGTGGCACCCACTTTGAGAACTACTGATTTAAATACTAGTTAAAAATTGAGCTTATTAATGTCAAAAGCTACGTAGATTCAAAATGAAAAAAAAAAAAAAAAAAAAGGACTTGACTTGTGCATGTACAGATAAGGAGATTTTAATTATTTCAGTTTAATTAGTTGAAAGGGCAATCAAAAAATAAAAATACACAGAAATCGATAATGTTTTAATATGTGCTACTTTGAAGACCTTAATAGTGCGACATCAGGACCTTAATGAAAAACACAACAAACATACTTATTTACTTAAATATGGACTTGTAGAGCTCAAATCTAAAGTTATTAAAAAAAAAAATCTATTTCATAGAACTGCTACAGTTTCAATCAATAGAACTTGGATTTAAAAGCACACATTCCCTGAAGTTAAGTAACAATAATTTACATAAAGAATTAAAAGCTCCATACGTACAAACGACCATTAGATCATTTTAAAATCAATTCTTCAACCAACTCAATTCCCTCTGAAATCATGGATTATCAACATAACATCAACCAGAGAAACAGCTTTAGGAAGGAACACGAATAGAGATCTCCTAAACTAATTTTATATTATAATTTATTCCAGATAGATGTCAAAGATCAGAGACTAAACTGTTATTTTTCAAAAGTTTTTTTGAATTTCATAAAACTATCAGCTTTTTAAGTTAAAGGAAATAATAGAGAATTTAATATACTTACACATGATTCTTGAATATCTCTCGTGGATCAAACATGTTGAAGGTGTAACAGACACCTTGATCTGTCAGTGTTCTGACCAGCAAGTGGTCACAGTTTGATATTAATGGGTCATACATTTTTTTATCATCAGAATGCAACTCACAATCAAATATCATAGGTGGTGAAAACTAAAAAAAAAAAAATTAATTTTAATTAGTAAATATTGGTGAAAAAAAATGTTAGAAAGATAGGAAATGATGTTCATAAAGAGATACTGGATAAACATGCAGTGAAAAAAAACATTGAAATATGCAATATTTCATTTATATTTATTTTCTGTAGAATGTTAATGTATTATACAAAGAAGTGTCCGTCCGGAGGGCAATCTGGAAGAAAGAGAGATCATGCTCACGGGAGACCCACAGTGGAGGATCTAGGAAATGATCCGATTGAGAAGGAGGAGGTTGAGAAGGCTATAGCGAAAATTAAGACAGAAAAACAACAGGAAGAGATAGCATAGTCCCAGAATTTCTTAAATATGGAGGACCAGAGTTAGTAGAAGCCCTACAGAACTTTTTCCAAAGAGTCAGGAACGATGAAAGAATTCCTCAGGAATGGAATGAAAGGTTATAATCCCCATCCACAAGAAAGGGAGTCAAAGTAATTACTCTAATTGCAGACCTACTTGCCTGTCTCCCATACTTTATAAAGTGTATATTTCTATTCTAGAGAGCCGGTTAAGGCCAATGGTGGAGGCTGACCTACAGGAAGAGTAAAATGCTTTAAAAAGGCCTTACAGGCAAACTCAGAATCAGATCTTCACCTTGAAGAATGTGATAGAGAGGTACTGGGATTGTGCCGGAACATCTATCTGACATTCTTGGACCTGAAGGCAGCGTTTGATTCGATGCCCCAAAAGAAATTTGGGAGTCCTTGAAGGCAAAGAACATCTCTATAAAACTTCTGAAAGTTATAAAATCAACTTACCAGGAGCTGAAGGGTGTTATGTGCCTAAATGGCCAGGAATCAGGAGTGTATGGACTAGAGAAGAGTGTGGAGCAAGACGATTCTCTGAGCCTCCTTCTCTTTATTATATATATTGATGAGGTCGCCACCATTTGCAAAAGACGCACAGCACAAATGCACATGGGCCCAAGGGAACTTACGTCCTGTCATTATACAAGACGACATGTGTTTGAAGACAACATCGTGCTTATTGCTGAGTCCCCCGAGCGATTTCAACAGGCAGTAACAGACTGGATTGAGGAATTGAAGAGAAAGGGAATGACTGTTGATTCCCAAAAAAGCAAAATCCTTCATGTCGGCAGAACTCAAGAGGATGTCAATTATCTGTGGTGGAGAGGTGATGGAGGTGGTGAGAGAATTCACGTACCTTGGCATGGTGATCAGTAGATCTGGTAAAGTGGATTCAGAAATCTATAGCAGAATCTTTAAGGCAAATTGTATTTACTACCAGATCTGTGATTCTGTTATCAGAAAAAAAGACGTGGGGCAAGAGGTGAGGCTCCACTTATTCAAGTCTGTTTCCTACCAGTACTTTTCTATGGAGCAGAGAGCTGGATTCTGAATGAGAGGCTGTTGAGCCGTGTTACTGCAGCTGAAATGAGGTTGCTTAGGAGAATTAAGGGGAAAACACGGAGGGACTGTGTCTGGAGCGACAGGATTAAGGAAGAGCTGAAAGTACACCCGGTGATGGAAACCCTGGAGCAAAGGCAACTAAGATGGTATGGTCATGTCTGCTGCATTACTACTACACCCCCACAGAGACCCAATTAAAACCATGGAGGCGAGACCTGTGGAAAGAAGACTAAGAGGGCGAACAAGAATTTCCTATATCAACCATATGGAACGAATAGGGAGACATAGAGGGAAGACCATAGGAGAAATGAGGAACCTTGCCAGGGACAGAGACGTTTGGCACAAATGGCTGGAAGTACCCTCCACACTGAAAGGCAATTGGGTGGAAGAAAAAGTAAAAGAAGTATTATAAATGGGTATTGCCCTCAATAACTAAAAAGTAAACATTGGTAAACTCCTCCTCAGAGGAATGGTTAGATATTTCTAATGATCCTTATGAGAGGAGATGTACTACATCCTGATCCCTTACACCCTCTTTGAGTTCAAGTGAGTTCCTATTTTTCTCCAAATCCTATCTTGTTGAAGTTATTCAACTTCAACTTTCGACTTACGATTCACTAATATCAGCTGAGTATGGCTCACTAAATAAGTGATGATTGATTAGCAGGAGGGATTATGGATATTAACCAAAATTCACGCATAAGCGAGAGGTATATGACAGATGGGACAGAAGCTGTGCAATTGCTATTTTCTCCCAAATAGGTCATTCGCCCAGTAAAAGAAGCTTTCTTAAAGTCAGTTCTTGAACATCTTGTCCACCTCAAATCCCTAAACAGAGACGTTCTAATGAGCTAAATTACATAAGTCAAGTATGCCAATAAAGAATCGAATAGGTTAAAAATTATAAAACCTTATAATAATAGTCAATTAGTTGTGATAAGATTAAATTATAATAAGAATTAACTCATCTTGTTAATTATTTATGCAACCTCAATGAAGTCTTCTATTGTATAGTTGCAATCTTGGATCCGATCGTCTCCACACAGCATGTAGAGGATGTTTTTAATTTTCCTGCAATTATAATCTGAACTTAAAAATAATGGTTGATGGCTGATAAAATATACCATACTATGAGCTATGTCTGTCAATTAGGAGCAACATAGGATAGGCAGTCGCTAGTACTATCAAAAATCGCCCAGCTTTTTTTCATTTTTGATGAAAATAATATAATTCTCACTATCAGAGATTGTTTAATCTGATGTTAAATTATTCTCTTACGAGGCTATCTATCTATTATCCTCTAATTATTATTACTAAAACTTTTTTTTTTTCCATATCTTTAAGCCTGAATGAAAACCTAAAGAGAGAAGTAAAACTCTGGAACTCCTCTAGTCGCAGCATCCGCAGAGAAGAAGTGGTCCTTACCCTGTTCAGGATTGGATATTCCAGATTGGCTCGTCTTCACCTAATTACTAAAGACATATGTACGTACCACCAAAATGCCAAGATTGCAACAACATCCTGACCATAGTTCACATCTTCCAGGAATGTCCATTCTACAGTCATAAATTAAATGAAACTGCAATATCACAAAACATTTCAATATGTTTAGGAAACAATGGTAGTAGAGCTGACAAAGTAATATCTTTTCTCCTCAAAGTAAATTTATTGAAGCAGATATAATTAAATAATTAATAAACAAATATGTTTAAACAAATGCATAATGATAAATTTATTAATAATAATTATAAATGGCATAGATGTTTTGCACCTATAAACATCTAAATAATCAATCTTTAAGCCTTATCAAGAATACCAAATACATGTTAATTATTTTGTGAACTATATTTTCATCATTCATACTTTACATTGATGTTTCGGGGTAGCTTTCCTCATCCTCAGGATCATATAGCTAACAACATTATACAACATACAATATTTCTCATTTTCTACACATCTACCATTAACAAGTAATTATATCCATTCTAATTAATTACTTTGTATTTTTCCATCTTCTGAACTTTAAATATAATATTGATTAATTTTTTTTTCATCCTGAAGATGAGGAAAGGACCTCAAAACGTCGATGTAAACTTTGAATGATGAATATAAATATATAAGGAAGATATAGTTCACAAAATAATTTATATAAAAAATTAAATCTTCCCATGACAGTGAAATCATTGATAAATAAATATTTTCTCTCGGGCAATGGGCAAAACTAATGAACATTTTTTATGTTCACGTATTTCCGTTTTAATTTACATAATTTTAGTTATTTATTGTAGTTTTTTTTATAAAAGGTTTTCTCACCTATAAGAAATAAATCTCTGAATTTACCCCTTTCTCCAAGTTCCTTGAGAGAGAATTGACAAAAATTCTCACTAAATTTCATCAGGAAAATTGTAACATTTGTAATATTAACATGTGATATTAAACTTTGTACCAATGAACTTCAGTGGAACACAATCCTATTTATTATTTTCTGTAATGAACAAAAAAATTAAGCCCCTATAAAAATTGGAGGTTTTATGTTCCAAGACACATATAATACCAAAATCGAATAAAAAAAAAAAAAACGTCCAAACGTCGTACGCCGCCCACGGCTTTTCTCCGAGACCATTGGGCCAATTTTTTTTTTTAAATTTGGCACGACAGGGTGATCCTCGGAATTTGACATTATCATCAGCCTCGAAATGGCGCCCGATTAGAAGTTTCATCATGAAGTGCTTTGAAATTTTTATTCCAAAGACTAAAACAATGTTCTTTAAAATATAAATTCAATATAAAATATTTCAAAATATTTTTGGATATATAGTTATTTGGAAATAATAAACCATACTGTAATAATTTTGCAGCGTTTTTATACACGATTTTATTTTCTATTCAAGTTATTTACGAAGAAACAGTTCAGTTTTTTTAAATTTAAATACATTGATTTTTAAAAAGGAAAATAGAAAAAATAAAACGACTGATAATTGAATTAAATGACAAACAATTTGTTCTTATTAATTGTTCAAATTCAACATTCAGCTACAAATATTGTAAATATAATTAAAATATGCATTAAGATAAATGAGAATGAAACATGGAAATGGATTTTAATAATACTTTTATTAAAATTTGTCCTTAAATTACAATTAATTATAAATGATTGAAAATGAGCAAATTCCATTACAAAATATAATCCAAAGTGGTTCATCAGTAATTCAAATTTTCCTAGACCATCGAAAACATTCATGAATTAAATCATAAATATCAGTAAAAACTTTCTGAATTTTCAAATTTATATAAACATTTATAGGAATGTTAAAAGAATCGAGAATATTGCATATAAATGTGTGTTAATGGCGTTCTGTTTAGACAGCCATGATAGGAAACAGAATTCTCTTGCGTGATATCACACCGTTACACGAATTATATTTCAAATGGATTGGTCAGTTACAGGTGTCTGTATGATGAAGTATCTGTAATATTAAATCTGCTTATTTAATACTCTGCTTGTTAGTTCGTTGTAGGCATTTGATTTAGGCTTAGGAGTTATTTGCAGGTGAATATGTTGTTAAAAATTAAAAGGTTTATATTGAAATTTTAGAAAACTTTATAATGAGAAACTTCTTTATAACAAAACCCCTATTGGCGCCTGATCGTGTCCGTCGTTTAGACCCACTAAACCCTCACAACCGTTCAGTAATGCGGGTACTGTATTGTCTTCCCCTCGTCTATTTTTGAGTTATTTCAATAGGATATTTATGAAGATCTCATCGTGAATATGGAGGATACCTACAACTTTATTATGAGTGGTATGCCAATAAATAAGGTTAATAAATAATAAATTAAGGCAAAAGAACTATTATGATTTGTATTTTCCCAGTTTTTCCAGATTAGAACCGTTCTTGGAACAGGGCCCATTATTATTCGATGTAGGGCAAATTATTCGAAGAGTTAATTGAAAAATGATGTTTGACTAATCATTCACTAGTCCTACTTTAGCTTCGCACTATTATATTATCAAACCCAAACTTGATAGTTGGTCTAATAATTATTTAATAATAAGCATATGTAAGGCATGAAAGTTGTATTTTACTATGATTAGGTTTTTATAATAAAAAGAATAAATGATCCAAATGAATTATTAACAATTAGCAATCAAGAAGTAACCTAACCTTTCAGCTTCAAATTATCACGCCTTTTTTTTTTTTTTTTTTTTTTTTTTTTTTTTTTTTTTTTTTTTTTTTTTTTTTTTTTTTTTTTTTTTTTTTAAAGGCGATTTCACCAAATTGGGTATTTCAGATTTTCGCCTTTTTTAGATTCATGCCATACAAAGTAGTGAATCGTTGACTTCGCCGTTTTACAGAACATCGACGAAATATTTATCTCAGCGCTAAGGGTTCAAAACATTTCTGAAATTGAAATTTCAAAAATTTTATGTGCCATTAATATATTTACACTAAAAAAAAAAACTACCATAATACAATTAAATACTTTCCATTACCCAGCCAATATCTTTCTTCGAGAGAGTTCGATGCCCAATTCGCAGTTGCGTTAATGATTGAATAACGAATACCATGCTAATTTTTGGTGTTCACAAAGACATTCAAAATTCTTTTAAGGTGAAGATTTATTCGAAAAATTAAGCGAAGCTGAACACCTGTCCAAGGATCTGAAGATGGTCCTTTATGAATTATCCATCCTTACATGACTTGGTTGAATTTTTATTTTATAAAAAATATTTTAAGGTAAATGACCGTGATATTATTTGAGTCTTGGAATTAGACATTCAATATATAATCTTAATGTGGTAGATGTAGCAACCAAAAGCCCTTATATCTAGGTATAGTTATAGTTTTATGTTACCAAATGCATTGAAAACTTATTTATTAGCAAATAAACAATAAAAATTTGTATAATGAAACTCTTCAAAATGTTTTGTCTTGCTTGTTAGAAGTCCTCCATACCAAGAGATTTAAATTGAAATATAAAAAATAAAAAATTGCTTATTATCTCACTGTAAAACTTATGATCAAACTGGAGTCCCAGATTTTTTTTTTGTTAATTAATCTATCGGTTCAATTCGAGTACTTACGAATTGTCTGAAGTATCATTGCTTTGGTAAATAACCTTCCTATTGTCGCAGAGGGTAAATGCAGGAAAAGGTATATCCATCAAATCCCCGTGTTCTTGATAACTGTCTACCTCGATGGCCGTCTGCGACCACTTGACGAACTGCCGAGACACGTAGTAAGCGGCGGTGAGGAAACCCAGGAACACCACGGATATCCACCAAAACCTAGAAGTTTATAATCAACCATAAACCAAGCATTCATTGGCTGCACTGTTTTTTTTTTTTTGTTTTTTTTCAAAATAAAATGCTTTATATGAAAAATGTTTCTCTTATTTATTTATTTCATCCCAATATATACAACAAACTTCCTAATCATAAAGGGATGTTACAACAATAATTTATTGGAGGGGAGGAGCAAAATCTAAAATCTCCCAACAATTTTGACCGGGTTTTCCAACTATATTAAATACCTTGATTTTCCAAACTATATAATGAAATATTGTAAAATTCCCAACTATATTGGGTTTGAACTTTTCACTTGCCTCTGGCGAATGTTCACACTTAAGAACAATATACAGTCAAACCTCTGTATATCGAACATGAAGATTCCTTGAAAAAAAATCGCTACATGGAAATTTCGATACACAAAAAAAAGCAATCCCAACTGGTTCAATATTTTTATGGAATTTCAAGGAGGCAGTCTTACAGGGTAGAAGAATAATGAGGCGACTAAAGAGGGATCCAAATTCCAAAATAATGTTCCTGTCGGATGTCATATCGGAGCTGCAGTCCCTCAAGTCCAAATGGAAAGTAGGACTCCACACTCTTGCAGAGGAAGTTGAAAAACTCGAGCTCCAGGATAGAGTGGTATTCCAGTGGATACCAAGGCATTGTGGACTGAATGGTAACGATGTAGCCGACCGACTGGCAAAATAATGAGCAGCATCCCCCCCTAGTTAACTCCTCTCAGACTCTCTAGGCTATCTCACTGAAACGGACAGCCATTCGCCAAAGATGGAAGGATGCCCACCCACACCATGACCCAGATGATCTCTACTACAATATGAGCAGGAAGGAGCAGGTTGTGCTCTTTAGACTTAGGACGGATCACAACAGAATGATGGCTCATCTCTACAAAAAAATCAACATTGGAGAAAGCCCTCTTTGTGGATGTAGGGTAGGGGATCAAACCACAGAGGACATTCTGCAGACATAACCTGAGCAGGAGGACATCAGGAGGCAGATTTGGCCAAGCCCCACCGACTTGGTGACGAAGCTCTACGGTAACAAACCTCAAGAAGACCGTTGAGCTCACAACTTTAATCCCGAACATGACTACATAAGGGAAGTTCAAAGACGAAGAAGAATTTCGATACATAGACAGATTGCAATTTTCATCTTTTTCAGCCTAAAAATAAGTTTCAACTATTTTTTAGGTTTAATGATGTGACAAAAGTAACTTTTAGGATTAAAAAAAAAGAATCTGAACGATCAAAAACACTTATTTGAAAAATTGTACAAATTAGATCTGTAATTGCAGATTTTTTTAAAATGTATAATTTAATTAGGACATGCATTCAAAATATGCAAAAATAAATAAAAATTAATTCATTTTTGTGTTCGCACAAAATAGCTTCTAATGTCCTTTTGTGTATAATTCATCACCGAAGTCATGTTTAGGAGCAATGCTGACTTCAAGAAAGGCAAAGTTAAACTGAATTTAAAATGAAAATTTCACTCTATGTTAGGAAAGAGATCCTGAGAATTTAGGTACTTCTTTGCTTCTTCTGAAATTTCCATTGGTTCGCAAACCAGTGGAACATTTTTTTTACCTACTTAATTATTACCCATTCTTATGTACGTAAACTAAGGGCTTGTTTGATCACGTTTTATATTTTTTTTAAATGGGAATGTTTTGTCCGATATATATAGAAATTTTATTTGATAGACACAATATTTTTTTCCAATAAAAATTCAAAGTTCCTAAAAAAAGTTCAGCATAAAGAGATTTTCGATATACAGAGGTTCGACTATATTTTTTTTTTTATTCAAACACTGCATTGTGTCGATTGTAAATTTTAAATTCGCAGTTTGAACGGTGACGTAACTAAAAATGACTGCACGCCAATGGAAGCGTTTTTCCTGTGCTCCCTTTTCTCTCCAACAGAAAAAATAACCAACTTAATCCTTATCCCCTAGCTACTTTACCACGCAGCAGTTTTCACACTCCCTCCTAAACATATTAAACAACGCATAATTATTCATAGGAACTCTTTTTAAGAAGTATTTTTAAATTGTATATCAAACATTCGTTTAAAAGGAAATTTAAATAATATACTTTTTTTTAAATTTTGTATTTTATTGTTTTCCAGTAAATCGTTTGTACATTGCGCTCCCAACAGAATATGCGCCGCAATTCGTCACATCGGTTTCATTGACGTTTTTATGCCACTGTGTTTGAAGTAGGTTCTCAAATCACAAATTTACCAACTGTTTGGGTTTTCAAATTTTTGAGAGGAGAAGGGGAAAGGTGAGGCCTAATTATAAGCCATTAACAGACAGTTCTCATCTATATTTAAAAAAAATGGAATCAATTTTGAAACAAGGATAATTGTATAAATGGAAAATTATTGGAGAACCGGTCTCTTATATCCATTATAAAATTACTTATGAACTCCATTTTTTTAGATGAGGCATCACATACATAAATATCTTTAAAAAAAAAATAATACGACAATTCGCACATAAATTTAGCAAGTTATACATAAATTGATTAATTATTAGGTTTAATAAGTTAAATAGTAAATAAGAGATTGAAGAAGAAACGACCTCTCTATCCAAGACCTATTGGGTTCAGCCAGATAGCGCATCCCATGGATAGACGTACTCCTGCAGAACTGGCCCCAGTGCCTCCTCGAAGCTAACGAACCATTCTTGAGCTTCAGAACACTGGATTGGCTAATGAGGCGTTTCAGGCCCCAGTTTCTGCAAACAATAAAGATAAACAACATAGCAATAGTTTAAAGCTACTTTTAAAAATTGCAAACGAAAGTATCAAGTATATTCCCTTCTGTTTAAATTATTTCCTACGATGTGTTACTGCCTTTTTTTAGATTTTCTTGAGAGTGCCGCCATGATAAACTTGGATCAGTGGCACAAGGAGATTTCACTATATATATATTTTTTTTTTTGAGAACTTAACTTATTTTAATTTGGCTTTTGTCCAAAAAAGTTATTTTTTGAAAAACGGTGTAGAACAGTAAGTGTTTTCGTTTTTTGCACGTTGGTGGTCCTCTCATTCACCTCAACAACTGAAACTTATTCGATAAAATTTTAAGGCAAATACAAAATGGATGGAGTTTAAGTGCAATCCGTTGTCTAACGCTTTCAGAAATCCAATCTAGCAGTTTCGCTTTTTGTGTCCTTCATGAATGAACCGTATTGTTTTTTGGGTGACTCCTCGTCAAAATAGTGTCAACAAATAGTGAAAATATATAAGCGTTTTTTTTTGTTTTTTTTTACCCCTAAAAGGTATTTCAACAGCACTAACTTAATTTTCATAAAAATTTTCAAATCAAACTCAATTTGAAGGGGCTGTACAGGTTCGGAAAACCTTAAAAACC
Source organism: Rhaphigaster nebulosa (assembly GCA_948150685.1). Taxonomy (NCBI): domain Eukaryota; kingdom Metazoa; phylum Arthropoda; class Insecta; order Hemiptera; family Pentatomidae; genus Rhaphigaster; species Rhaphigaster nebulosa. The sequence continues at coordinate 107,114,577 of OX411311.1, read as the reverse complement.
GCGAAGAAGCGGCTAATGTCGTAACATTGGCCGAAATTTTGACTGACATTTACCTCCACATCTATGGTATTGTTCTGTCTAAAAAACAACCACACATACCAAATTTCAGCTCATTTGATTTAAAGGGATAGCCGGAAGTGCACAAATATAGCGGGACAAGTGTGCAAAACCATAAAACCGTGAACAGATATTTTGACATACCAAAATTTTAGCTGAAATTTACCCCCACTTCTATGGTATTGTTTTGCCAAAACAAAAATCATACATACTGAATTTCTGCTCATTTGACCCGAAGGGGGCCGCAGGAAATTCACAAATGTAGAAGAATCACAAGTGCGTAAAATCTAAAAAACCGCGAAAAAATATCCGGGCATACCAAAATTTTGACTTAAATTTGAAAAGAGTAATATTTCTATCACACTGACACATCAAAACTGAGGTTTTTTGAAAAAGAACTATACACCACACAAGGATATGAAACTCAAAGACTTAATGATTTGTTTATAATTTGTTGGAGTTCTTTCCCTAGTCTGCACCAATATTATTTCGTGGTTTTAAGTCCTCGTAATACATGAATTGTACATAAGGTTTATACGTTTGTTACTGTTTTGCTATTAAACTATATTTGTGAGACGAAAGACTTTATTTTGTAGTATTCGAATAATAATATACCTAACCATTGTAACTACGCAACCTCTAAAGAAGAAGATAAAAAAAATCTAGAATGAAATAGTAAAAATTTACTTACCGGTTGGGAGCAGACACCTTCCCCTCCGCCATTGCTACACTGTTGTAAAACATTAGACGATTAAAGTTACCAGTAGTCATGCGTCATGCGATCATATTAAGAATGATTAGTAGGGGTCACGAAAAATAACAAGTTCTACCGTATCGTGCGTGCTTCATCGCACACAATGATTATGATGTGAGAATACCATTCATGTCCATCGAATGTCTGGGTGAGCTTGATGGACGATAACCCCAGCCTATTATACAGCAAATATATGATTAAGCATCGTTAGCTTTGTCTCAACAACCAAATGGGGTTCTATATTATACTTGCCATACATTTAAGAAAAAGAGACTAACAATTTAATGATTAATATTGAATTGCTATTAGCCCTTATTCAGCATGCATTAACGCATTGGGAGAGAAGCGATGGGATGTCCTGGAGTGTTACTTTGCACCCCCGAGCAGAGTGTAACTATGTCTGGGGTCTTTTTATATAAATTCTTTAACCAAATCTTTATTTATTTTGTATACAAATAAGATAAGAATGTGAATATTTGGCGTTATTTCTAAATAAAAAAAAAAGAAACATTGATAAATCGACTCCAACTCTTTTTAATAGGTATTTCTTGTTGGCCGATGATAAGATCATAGCCAAGTTTCATCAAACACTGCAATTTTCTCTGCATGAGGATTAATTACAAGAAGCGTTAAAATTTATCGTCCGAATATTTCTTGATAAACTTTCGTGAATATTGGGCATTTAAGGGATATTTGGTGAGAGAAGTTTGACAAATCTGACTTTATATGAAGATGTATGCAAGGGCGTGTGCTGACAAAAACAAAAGAGGAGACCATTTTCTAAATTTAATTTCTTTCATGTTCAGAAGGGTCCATGGTGCCATGCTATAATTTACAGTAACATTCAAAAGAGCTAAATTTATTTATTATTTTAAATAATCCTTAAACAATAGTATGCGAGGTCAGCTGCGAATTTTTTTTTCCATGTTGGAAGGGGGGCAGCTATTCCACCATGATCACCCTCCTATGCTCATGGACGTATGTTTCCTACTGGTGGAGTGCAGTAGTCCTTTGGTTTCTAAGGTTATCGAGACCTTATGAATTTACTCCAAGAAAGGTGTGAACCCCAAAAGGTAGAAAAATCAACAGCTCATACATAGCTAATGTTAAAAAAATACCCAGAAACGATATATATACGATATACGATACTCTTGGTAAATGTTTCAAGGAGCCGTCTTTGGTAAAATTATAATTAACATTTTAAGAAGAAAAAGTACGCTCTCACTACTTGTTTAGATTTAATTTCTTGGTAAGGAGATTCAGCGAACTAGGATTCAAGTAGGAGTAAAGTAATCCTCAGAAGTGAACATAAGCTTGAAAAGAAAGTTTTTAGCATGTCCAAATATGTTAACAATAATATCTTTATAAATTTGAAAATGATAATGAAATAAATATTCTTTATAAAACCCTCGTGTATGAGGAAGCTTACACTGCCTGGACTCCAAAATCAGTGCGTTGTACGTAGCCATTTGTTGTTGGGTATATCTCCGAACCTTTTATTATACACATATATACATTCAAAAAAAGTAGACTGTAAACTGTTAATTTCCAGTTTAGTGCAATATAGCAGGGCTCCAAAATAACTGTGAACTTTAATTTTTAAAAAGTTCTTCTTCTAAATTAAAGTTTTTCTTAGCTTTTTGAAACAGTTCATGCAAAAAGTTGTGTGTTAAAACTTTTATTATATGTTCTTGCAAAAACTTTTTGGTCAGAACTTATATATGAAAAGTTCTTTGTGAACCTTATCGTAAGAAATTTTTATGTACAAGTTCTATATTAAAAAAGTTCTCGTTAGATATTTTTAATATGAGTATATAATTTTTATAAAAATTATAATAAAAGTTTTCATTATTTTAGTTTCCAATAAAACGTGGAAAATACTTATGAAATTGTGTCTTAAAGTTTTTCTTATCTTAAAATGTCATTTCTTTAAATAAACATTCTGTAGGTGATTTAACTAAAATTACAGCAATTTTTCTATTGAAATTAAAATTAAATTTCCAATGAAATGGTAATTGTTATTTCTATTTCGAATTTTATTTATTGTCTATGTTTTTTGGTAAAAGATTTTTAATTTATTCAATATTCAACTTTCTTCCGAGGTTTCTTCCACATCCCGAAGATCTTTCTCAAGCTTTACCCCATAAGTATGGGAAAACTTATATTTGAGAACTTATATTTAAAATGTTATAGTAGGAACTTTTATTAACAGAACTTTTATAAAAAAAAGTTTTGGCAAGAACGTATATTATTAACAGAACTTTTATCAAAAACTTTTAACGATATAAATTTTTAGGGAACTGTTTATCAGAAGGGTCTTTTCTGTAGAACTTTTATGTTAATACTTTAATTGTAAACGTTCTTGTAAAGCAGTCAAACTGAAACATTTTGAAAAAGTTCAATAACTATTTTGAGCCCTGCAATATGAAATGACGGTTTCACCAACTATATTACGAATGATTTAGAAAGGTAGGTGGTGATATTAATTACTAAATATTAATTAATTAGTGTTCATAAATAATCGGATCCTACGCTGCCTTATGAATATGTATCGCCCACATTTCCTGTAATGTATAGCCTGTATTGATCTTCTCAACATTTGTATCCCATACAGTTAATTAATATCTATAAATTTAATTTCAATATGGACCGTTTGAGCAATAGTTTTTTTTTATGACTTATAAAACAGGGGATGTAATTAATTACGATTACATTGTACTAATTTTTACAGTGATATTTTATAGCCTTCCTAAGCAACATCCTATGAAAAGCGAAGATCTCTGCCAATATCAATGCGTATTATGATGAACCAAGAATAAAACAGAAAGCAAATTATAGAATTATAATTATAGAATCATAACATAAGGACAAAATCATATTTTTTTTCTCCTGAAAAATGCAATTTTTAAACATACGATCTTTTGCAATGATGATACTGAGCAGTATTTGAAAAGCAAAAATTATTGAAGTATATTTAATAAATTGAAAATTTATTACAGCGATTAAAGATATTTCGCGGGAAATAATTCAGCATATTACAAACATTACCGATCATTATAAATCAAAATCAGGTAGATGGATGACAGTTAAATTGCACTACTGTACGTAATAAACATAACAAATATGCTAATAGTATCCAATGTTTTTTTGCATTGATCTTAATTTTGTAAATATTCGGCAGTTTGGCAAAGGAAAATGCATACACAATTTAATAAAAAAAGTAAATATTTTAAGGATATACAGGTGGAAAGAGAGTTTTGAATTTCGCTTGATGCATTCATATGACAGATATCCAATTATTTATAAAATAATACATTTTTTTTTTACAAACATTCGTTTATATGTCGTCATCAAACATGATCACGTTACAGGACTTCTTGCTAATCCATATTTCCTAATGAGAAATTAATATTAATATAAATTGTTAAAGTATAACTTCTGATATTAATTTTGAGCATTAAGATTATTTTTTCATATATTTACGTTTTTCTTTTTAATAACTATCCCTTATATATCATGATTTATTTATTTTTGTGACTTTGACAAATACTGTTGATTTTTGTCTTTGCTTTTAATTATTTTTCAGTTAGTTAATTTATTTTTACTTCCTTGTACGAAGTAAAGGAAGTATTGTAATTGAAAATTTTCGGTTTTCAGATTTCGACGGAAATATCCATTTTGACCATCCCTAATCCACTTTGACTAGTTTCGCCGTGGCGTCTGTGCGTACGTACGTTCGTATTTCGCGTAAATCAAAAACGTTTAGCTGTGGAAAATTTTAATTTTGTATTTAGGATTTTTGTAAAATCTAGTTGTAAACCTCCCTTTTTGGTCACTGCTTGATTACCGGAAGTGGTACTTTACTTGAAGGTCATAATTGATTTACATCAAAAATTATATTAAAATACTATACAAAAGTTCTCAAATTTAGTATTTATAATTTATATATTGATTTAAATAACATACTAGATTTTGGTCTAAATTGGAAAACCGGAAGCGGTACTTGAAGGTCATATTAGACTTTCATAAAAAATTATATCAAAATATAATGTAAATTATCTAAAATTTGGTAAATAGGACTTTTATATCGGTATGAATGTATTTAATTTATTTTGGTTAAAATTGGTGAGCCGAAAAGGGCACTTTAATTGAAGACCATAATAAGCTTACATCAAAAATTATATTTAAATTAAATACATAAATCATGTGTTTCGGTAATAAAGGTTACAAACGCAGTTTGGTTTCCAATCTAATTAAATATTTTTATTACTTGTTTTAAGTGTTAAAATTGAGTATAAAATACTGGTTTTCCTCCCCATTTGTGAGATTAACAAGTCTGCAGCATGAGAATAAGATATTAGTTAAGTGGGTTTTTCCGCTTAAAATGTCGATTTCCAATGCTTTATCCAGTGATATTGACAGTTTTATTGTTGTCACGGAACATGAAGAAATATCTTGGAAACTAGTTACCTACTGAAGGAAAACGACATGTAATAACGGAATGAGACCTCCAGTAACAACAAGAGTGTGTGTTTTTTTGTGTGTGTGTCAATAGATGGATGTCGGGACGCCGAGTGTCGAAAAACTAGAAACCAAATTCAGTATCACTTTTGAGCCACGGATTTATAATTTAATAGGCGTACAAGGAAATGATGTGTTGCCCACATCAGATATTTTTGTTTGTTGATAACGAGTTATAAATATAGATGGAATATGAAGCTTTTAAACAATTTCACCAAAAATACCTCGTCTGTTCCGATAGTTTTGCCACGTGATGGTTACATAAATTTTACAAATTAATTTCACACTGGATCTGAAAATAAACCGTGTATCGTGTGGCTAACTTTTCAAGTCTTGATTAAATGTTTCTCTGAGCTATTGTAGGCGCTTGAGGTATACCATGCCGCAGAACTTACTGCTCGAAACTGAAATTACTACAATAATAAGTAGGTACGGGCTTATGAAATCCAAGATTTGACCAGCAAAAGCAAATCCTTTTCTAGCCAATGAATGATATAACTAAATAGAAATGTAAGATAATAATATTAATTTAGTGAATAAAGAGCTAACAAAAATCTATATAACGAATAGGACAACTATTAAACATTTTTTAACAATTCTTTGGTGACTCAGAGGACCCTAAAAAATTAAGTAAGGATTACGAAGAAAATTTACTCATTCCCTTACAACCTATAGGTAGTTGAAGAATTAATATATCAATACATACAATGCCACGTTATTATATTATACATATTGAGAAAACTGTTAAAAATTGTTAATAAACGAGATTTCTAACAAATAGTTTTCGAACAATAAAATAAAAGAGCGTTGATAAATTATAATGGATAAGTATGTAATGGGTTATTCTTCCATTTCGTACGAATTTCAAAATTCTAATCCCTCCAAAAAAAAAGTAAAGAGTAAACATTATTTTTTCAATAATTCATTTCAAAATTTGATACTAATGATACTGTCAAAAAATCTCTTCATAGAGATCAGTCTAAATAGAATCGCATGATCATGAAGGTGAGGGAAATAGAATGCTAGCCAGAAAAATAAAAAATACTCAAAATTCAACTCATTTTCATTTTTATTATAAATTACATAGGCGTTATTAACAAGGAGATCAATCCTCTAAGTAAAAAAATATTTATTAATAAAAAATACTTGAGAGATAAAAATAATTCTTCCATATCAAAATCTGAAGGAGAGCATCGAGGACAAACAAGCACTGGCCACTATAATTCCTTGTTTTAAGATTCGTCAATTTTGTGGTCGCTGCTTAATCTATTTTTCCTCACAAGTAGGGGCGGGTCTAGATGGAGAACGTGGGGAGGGAGAGACCACGCCATACAAAAATTTAATTAATTTTTAAAGGCTAAAAAAATTACAGACGAATTAATAGTTCAAATTGGATTGTACTACAATTAATATTGGGTTGTCCGAAAAATAATACAGGATTTCATGTTTTCTTTATATTAACCCTGTATATAACAAACTGTATACCTTTGAGGGATTATTCTTTTGTATGGGTGTTTATACTTATTAATCCTCTTCCAAACAAAAATGTTTTTTATCTTCTGTAGCATTTCACTAGTTGGAAAAAATTCAATCTTTACTGAGATGTCAAAGCGTGATTTTCGCAAAATTTCGTTTAACGACTTTAAATTCGGTCGGAACGCGATTTAATCGGTCAGAAACATTAATGAAGTCAGGGGCAATGGCAGTGTGGTTAGTGCACCGTTCAATGATGTTTTAAAAAATTTCTAGAGGGAGATTTCAGCCTTCAATACAAAGATGGTCGTGGAAGGATTTCTTTCCATGATGAAGATGTTCTGTGGTCTTCGGTCGAAGAAAAGTCCAGAACAACTGTTCGAGAACTGCAGAGAAACTTTCAGTTAGCAAATCGAACATCGCTGACCACCCCAACGCATTTGGAAAGGTAAAAAAACTTGAAACTTGGGTCCCTCATGCATTAAACCACCGCCGAAAAAATCTTTGCTATGAAGTTTCCGCTCCACTTCTTTGCTGAAACAAGACTTTGCCTCATGCGTCCTATTCTCCAGACCTGTCGCCTGTGGACTACCGTTTTTTTGAACATCTGGGCCGATTTTTTAAATGTAAAAATTTTATTGATCGAAATTCGTTAGAAAATGCATTATCAGAATTTGTTAATAATAGCGATTCTACATTTTATTTAGAGAGAACGGAAAAGTTACCAACACGTCGGCAGAAATGCATGAAGAGTAGTTGAACGTATTTTGATTAATAAAAACAGTTTCGTATAATTTATTTTATTTGTTTTATTTTAAAACCATAAGCCTGCATTAATTTCCGGACAAACAAATAGTTACAAGTTGAATACATGAGTTTGGAGAGTCAATTCAGCATTCTTAAATGGCATCAAATGCTGCAGTTTTGCCACAAATATTCCAATTATTCCGGGACCTCTCTTCCAATTGATCCTAACAAAGGCGTCCCGCAATATCGTATCGCCTTGGACTCCTAGAGATCTAGGTCCGCCACTGCTTACATGAAATCTATTTCCACTACTTTTGTTAATGGGAGGCAAATAGAAATTTGAAGTTTAATTAAGATTAACAAGTACACATGCATATCACAGCAAAAAAAATAATTTGAAGCACTCAATACCTCGGGAAATACGTATTTTATCATAAATATAACATGTATGAAATGTATCTTGTTGGAAAAATCACTGCGTGGGGGAAATTGAATTACAAATGGCAAGCCCCAAAACTCACAAACATTAACTCAAGAAAATTAATACTGAAGATGGGAGTTAAGTCAGATTATCCTCAGTTAGGTAGGAATCAACTGCAGTTGATTGAAAAATAGAGATCGGCAATGTTTTTGCGGCCTATTTCAATACCTTAGGGAAATAGATTAAATCTATAGGACAGAGAGATTGCAGGTCATGATTTTTTTTAAACAACTGATCCCGTTATTCCTCATAAAATTCAATAGTTTAAATTACTAGACACTAGTAAAAAAATAAAAGTTAATCATTGAGAACTTTCGTTCACCGTCAAATTATACATCTCGTGTTACAGGGCAGGTGAGGAAAATATATTTTAACGATTTGGATTCAAGTTTATCCGTAAAAAGGAACCTGAGATAAAAAAATTTAAATTCCTAGCTGAAAGTGCCTAGTTCCCCACTGGTAGCAGTCGAAATTTTACAAAGAAGCCACAATCTCCTTGGGACATAATTCCGCACTAATTAATAAAAAATAAAGAAGTATCCCTGATGACAAACCCCTCTCCTCCTGTATATAGCTGGCTGTGGGAGGCGCTGATAAGGAATTAGCCAATGGGCTGTGAGATTGGTCCATCCCGCCACCTGCGTCCTCACCGCACACCGTCTCCAACGCAACTCGGTTGTATTACAGAATCCTTGTATATAGAAAAATATATCTAAATATAGATTAGTCAAAAGATAGTAGGATTAAACTATTTAAAATATAAATTCAACAATAATAAAACACATAACATTGAAATAAATTTGACCTAAAATAAGCTTGTTAAATTTCATCAAATCATAAAAACGGTCTTCACGCCAAATGTTGGACGAGATTTTCAATCTCAATGGTTCTATTGAATGTTTATGCTAATGATGAATTCTTTAGGTTGTTCTCTGTATTCGCTATATCGATACCTAAATGTACAATAGGTCCAAGCCCGTTTTCAAAATTCTAGGGAATCCAAAATAAAGTTTCAAATACAGATTTCGATATCACTTAACTAATTTTGTGAAAATGCTATTGGAAGATAACTGCATTTAACAGCTTTTGCATTTCACCGATTAAATTTATGAAAGCTGTTTGAGGAGGCCAGAACCCAGTCATCGGTTGTCGCGGCGATTGAGTGAAGTCCTAAAGTATCTTGTCTTCTAATGAGTATCAGTGGTTACAATATAGCAGAATGTTGCAGTCCAGTCAATTGATGCTTAAAAGGGGGGTGTAGAGGGAAATGACGGGATCGCCAAAATTGACTTCAGGGTATTGGTATTGTTAAGAGATAAACACATTAAAAGTCCTGGGATCTAGGAGCAGAGGCAAAAAGAGGAGGGGAGAGAGGGTGATGGTTTTAGGTTTTTCGTTAATATCTCTAAAATGGTTGGCCATTTAATGTTCTTAAAATATTTTATGTAAAAAATTTAAGAACATTAAATTTCCTATATTAATGTTCCTATAAATCTTTTTCGTATCTGTTATCGTTTAAAAAATAAACGCTCTTTAATAAAGAAATTTGAAAAAAAATTGACTCTATGCTCTAATGAGCTATACTTTTCCTTTTATCGTCTTTTCCGTTTGTTACTTTGAACAGCGCAAATTTCTTAAACTATAACAGATAAGAAAAAAATTATTGGAGCATTATTGTAGGAAATTTAACGCTCATCAATTTTTGTACTTAAAATGTTTTAAGCTAAGATCAACAGTTTTCGAGATATTAACTGAAAACCGGAAACATGAACTTCTCCTTCCCCTCTCTCCTCTTTGCCTCTGCTCCTGGATCCCAAGACTTGTATTATGTTTACCTCTTAACTAGTCCAAACAATGTCCTAAAGACAATTTAGGTCGTCCAGTCCTTTCCGTCTGCAACCCTCTCATTGACTCGGATTTACAAGCTTTTGTGTTTTGTAAGCAGAATCTTTTTAGGTAATGGCATAATATGTAATTGGGTCAGTTTTTAATAACCGCTTTTTCCTATTATAGTTTTGTGAAATGGAATAAGGGATGTATCAATGTCATGGTGGTCCTTTAGTTTACTGTTGCCAATATCTGTTCCTCTATTAGGCTTAACCAATTCGTATAACTTTTTAAAATAGTAATATAAAAGGAACTAAACTGTATCACTGTAATCAGCTCTTTTGTTTTCTTTAACGCCACTTTGTTCATTTACCCAAAACAAATATGTTTTTATGTTTCAGTCCGTTAATTTGATTTGATAGTTTCTATTTTTGTCTGTAGCCACGTCTTAAAATGTTGTACTCTGTCTTAAACCAGCCTCATGGTACATTATATATATATACACACATACATATAATGTTTTCTTTCCTAGAAAAGCGGAAAAAATAAATAACGCTGCTTAACTAGTATTTATTTTTTCCTGAAAAAAATCAAATGTCGAAAATTTACTCCGTTTACTACTCTCTTCCGTTGAAATATGATGGTAAGAACTGTTGAAAATCAGTTTTTCTTTGACGGAGAAGTCCATGTATACCTATTCCGAACCATTTGACGCCATAATAATACAGCGACAGAGAGAAGAATATACGAACTGGCATAAATTGAATTCTTTCCAGGATAAAAACGATAAATGCAATGACCTAAATATAGAAGGACTATCTTTATCCTGGAAAGGTAAGGATAATTGGATCTGGAAAAGAAGGTTGGAGGGGGACCTGCGCCCTGTGTCCCAACCTCTTCTGCAGACGCGAGCCGGAAGCCACTCCACCAGCTTACCCTCAGTGAGTTCTCTAGATTTTAAATTATTTAAAATTTTATTTTTATACTAAAAGTCATAAATTAATATTAATATGTAAAAGGAAAAAAAAAATACTATTCAAAGCATTTATTTAACATAGAGAAGATTGATGGACTTAACTGAACAACTAGTTTTGATGATTACTTTTATTTATTACCTAATGTTTCTATGATTTGTGACAAAAAGGCCACTTATATAATGCAGCTATGCGACATTCACACATACCTCGACAAAAGACCATATGCTAGCGAATTAGTTTATTCGTTGCGATTTTTCAGTACTCGAATTACACGATTTAATGTTATTTATTGCAACTAAGGATTATTGAGGTCTACTTTTACATATTAAACATATAAGAGTAAAATAGGACCTGACAAACTAGAAGAATCAACACCCACCCATATCTCCAACAATCGCCTACTTATCTATCCAACTATACGAGATCAGACAACAGAGTTCTCCCATCTAAGTTTCGGCCTATCCCTTGGACATACGTCGGTTCAAAGCTGATTATCTTTTGACTGATTCATTCTGTACTCAGCCCGATATTGCACATAAATGTCCTTTGCTGTAATCCTATAACTATATTTATATATATAGAGTGCGCTCATTTCTTTGGTCGCCTGAATACTCCAAACAACTCATCTTTCTTCGGGCCAGGCGCGCACATAGATTTTTTTTCGGGGGAGGGAAGAAGAATTTAATAAGAAGAAGACAAGTAATCACTTAAGTGGAAGTAAGTTTTAAGGATCAGAATAAAAATTGGATCAAAAATTATTATTAAAAATAAAAAACTTATGTTGGTAGGTATTATTGTATGGCATGGCAATCTCACTTCCAACATTAGTAACCAATGATAATGCATTGTTAACGTTCTTAAAAATAATAATAATTGCTGTGCATACAACTTATGCAAAAATAATATAACTCTAAACAGGGCCGGCCCTAGCCGGTAAACAAAAGCGTTAGCCAGTGCGCCGTCACAAGTGGATGCCAAACTAATCTTTTTATCGAAAAAAAATGCTACAATTTATTGTATTTTTATAATATTATTCATATAAAAATATTTATATAATATTGTACTTATATCAATTTAAAACAAATTGAAACATTTTAAAAAAAAATTGTAAGAGCGCCTAGCAGAAATCTGCATGGGGGCGCCGGGATACCTAGGGCCGAGACTGAATCTAAATAAAACCATTTTGGACTTTGGTGGTTTCACAGATTTTCCATTAATATATTCTATCACTCTCTCATTGCTTAATTTTAGTTTCTTCTTCATACTTTGATGCTTAATGGTTGTTTGATTAAGTAAAGAATTCTTGAACAGTAGTTTAAGGAGAAATGTAGCACAAAACTTAAAATCACCTTATCTAATAAACAGTAAGATATCGTCGAAGATCCAAGAATATGATGGATAGATAACCAGAACTGTCCTTACAAATCCTTCAGCTGACCATAACCATAGGCGAGCGCACAGAGGAAGGAGGGAATGCCACAGGTGCACAGACACCTGCTAATAAGTCAGTCATATCTTTTCTAGCCCAAGAGTGATAAATTTTTGGTTTCATTTTAACACAAAATTGTTTAAAATACGTTTTATTCAGCATTATCCTTAAAAAATTTTCCTGGGGAACGGATACCCCGTCCTACTAGGGAGTATGAAAGGATGTCCCAGTACTATGGTTCATGCACCCTCCAATGAAGGATTCTGAGCACTCCTATGACCATAACGTATATTTATATGTTGCGTAGAGCAATATCGATAGATATATAATGATAAAGATACATAGGAATATTTCTTGATTAATTGAAGGTATATCTGTAGAATATTCATAACTTAAATGTTTTTGCGCTTAATAGATATGACATTTTTACTAATACATTTTACAATCAAGATGACAGGTTATCATGAAAGGATATCATTTTTAATTTATAAAAAATGATTTTCTTTGACTCCTGCAGACGTGTCTAGTATCCTATGCCACTATCGAATATACACAGTATCTACTTATGTATACTTTATTATGAAATATTTTTGTCTTGTTTACATTCTCTTGATTTATTATTAGAAAATTTTAGTAGTTAAAATAAAAATGTATTTTTCTGGCAAATATTTAAATAAATGAGCTTCTGCTGGAAAATTTTTTTGCAACAGTCCTCCAAAAAAATATTAACTTTTGCAGGAAACAAATTATTTTACTGAGATCACAACTTAATCACCAAGAAATAAAAACTGGTTAAGAACAACATAAGTATTTCTATACCATCAATACTTAAGAAATTTCAGCCCTTATATTTCTAAGGAGAACCACACCCAGGCAGGAAGGAGTATGAAACAGAATTAGCTGAAATTGAATTTTCCCTCAACAGTGGCTCAGAATATCAGATTGGCTGATTTCCAGTTCAAGTTGCTCCTGAAGCAAGATTCGATGTTCAATATTCACTTTGCAATTCAGTTGAGTCAGAGAAAAAAACTTAAATTAAATTTGAGAAAATGTTATTTATAAAAACCTTTAAAAAATCTGACAGCTTTGTTATAAGGTCCTTGACTATAAAAATAATAATTGTTTTTATGTTTTTGTAAATATAAGGAACTTGTATAAATACTTCAAATAGCTCAATGAAAAAATGAGAGTACTATTTCTTTATATAAGATACTTTTTATTTAAAAGTGAATGGTTAGTTAATTAACAATTTCAATTATTGCAATTCTAAAACAAAAATAATAAAACCTCATAATAGTTTTGTGTCATTTCAGAATGAAATTCACCAGATTCCGAAATTTATTTAAAAAAGGCCTATATGATGTTTTATAGATGAACTTCTTATATACGTTTCTATAGGTTACTTTATCTTTCCATCAAAAGGTTTCTTTTTTCATAAGCCTCTATATTCATATTTGATATGCACATCTCTAAGGAGGATAAGGTACCTGAAGAAATCATTGTCTCATTCAGTTTCCACTACAGCAAAGCCCTGCCATTTTTTTCTCAAGAGAATTTAAGATGTCAAACAAAGCTTTGCACCATGATCATTCAGAGGAAACCTCAATCTCCCTCAAAAAATCCTAAAGCATAAAAGCCAAAAATCGTTTCTAATAAAAAGAATAAACAAAAGAAAAGGGACAGTCAAAAAAACAGATGAAGAATGTCTGAAACTCTCTGGACTGTTTTAAAAAATAAAATTTAGATTGAGAATTATCTATAATAGTTGCATGATGTACCTGAAATAGGTTGAATAGCATTTTATAATTTATAAACACAAATTTTACATTATTTCATTCAAATTTTGACTATAAATAATAAATATTTTCAGTTGGTTTCAGTGAATATGGCAGGAGTACCAACTCAAAAGGCTGTTTTAACGATTGTATATTGCTCCATCCTTCTGGATAATCTTCTGTTGACAGTCGTAGGTAAATGTCAATTATATATATCTTCTAATGGCATTAAACCTTTGCATTGTTTTGGTAGAAAATATTTTAATAGAAGTTTACCTGAACGATGAAGAATAAGGGCTAATTAACCATGATTTCATTTAATTGTTCATTTTTTTCTAATGCATTGGGTTAGAAAATCTGTTCCTAGATTATGAGGCAAATGAAAGAAAAAAAAATGTTTATGGCTTCAATATATTTCTGCCAACACCCAATAAGGTTTTTTCTCTTGTTTAAAGAACATTTTGACTTTTAATCAATAAACTTGAGAAATTAAAATTTTATCATGTTTTCATTTTGGAATATTTTGTTTTTTTATACCTATAAATGAAAATTTTACCTTTTTTTCATTTTCGACTAATTTTGTTTTTACCCAATATAAATTATACCAAAGAAACAAAAGCATTTAAATTAAAACAAAATTTATGGAAATCGAATTGAATGAGCTAATCAAAATAATCTGAATGGTAGATATATTATGAATAAAATGTTTTTCACAGTTCCTATCGTTCCTGACTACCTTATATCAGTGGAAGCATTAACTCGAAGTATGGACCCACTGAAGCTACCAACAAACAGGTACTAATATAGATATAATATTTACTTATTTTTAAAAAACATTTTTACAACTATTTGTGTAATAATATGAATTATAATAATTAATAGTACTTACATATTTATTTTAAAGTTCGACAGAAGGATATGAAGAACAGTTGAAAGAAGAAAATGGAAAAGTTGGTTTCCTGCTATCTTCAAAAGCTGTTGTTCAAATTATTTTTAATCCCATTGTTGGATGTGCAGCAAGGTAAACCTGAAAATGTAATCAATTTTTAAACTTAATAATTGATAATTAGAAATATTATTTTTCAATGCCCGCGAACAGTATACGCTAAATTTGTAGTAACAGTGCTAATATCACCACCAGACCATAAAACTTTGAAAATTGAAGTTAAGAAAAAAAAAAACAGATCATAAGTAGTTTTATCTGGGAATAATTAATTTCATTCACTGTGTATGTCTAAAATGTATGCAAAGTTTGGATTTAATTCATCAAGATCTACACTTTTTATTTGTTCCTATACTAATTAAAACATTTATGAAATTTATAAAATATTCTTTAATTGATATCTTGGAATATAGAATTACAAATGTTCCAAATATATTTTCAGATATGTGGGATATGCAATACCTTTGTTTGTTGGCAATATCAACCTCTTGGCTTCATCAGCTTGTGAGTATAGTAATCATTATACATCACTTTTATTAATAATTATATCAACTTAATTCCATATTTTGTGATATTTCAGTAGGGTTCCAATTATTTGCAGTGAAAAAAATATATAAATATATGTACAATAATAAAAAAGCATATATAAGCTGTATAACATAAACCCTACATTTTTCCAATAGCATTTTTCATGAAATTTTTGCATGCAAATATAATGGATTTATTAAAATGATTAGTACATATAAAGCTTGTTAATCAATTCAACCAGTTTTATTCACTATTTTTTTTTTCAAAATTCTATGGTAGGTATATCAATTTTTTAAAAAAAAAAAAAAGCTAGAAAATGTATTTTTCAACAAAAAAATATTTCTAAAATCTTTTCAATCCTGAAGAATAATCAAAGATTGAAGATAAACATTTGAAATCTGTATGCATTTTCAAAAAGACAAAGAATATAAGGTAAACTTTTATCAAATTTGGGAAAAAATTTGAACAGTTTATTTCTCCGTGTAGGTAATCAACGATATATGGAATATATGAAAAAGTAATTTTCTTAATTATTTCCAGTGTATTCTCTCGGTGAAAGTTACCTTGCACTCTTCTTAGCCAGGAGTTTACACGGTTTAGCTTCAGCATGCATTGGAGTCTCAGGTAACTTTATATTTTAACACGTGATAACGGGGTCACTGACGATCACTCCACACCGGTTAGAAAATGGAACAACCTTGAGGGTGAAATCCTACATGAAGTAGTTACAGTAGAGAGAGCAGCTGAAATTTTATCGGCCCTACAATCCACCATATTATAAAAAAATCCAATCACTCCAACTGATTGTTAGTGTGGATAACGGATAGAGTAGAACAATGAACTGCACAGTTTTTAGGCTGTGGTATACTAATAACAATAAAAATTGTTCGTAATTAAATATAATGCTCTTAAAATTTACAATATTGATTGCATACAATTTTTTTTTTTAATATTGATATGAATAGCTTGTAAATTTGTTTATTTTTTACTAATAATTATGTTAGAAAATACTTATAAATGCTAATTATAAGAAAATAAACATTTTTATTTGATTTATAATTTCTATAGTGCATGAAATTTCCACTATTTTTTATTTTTTGAAGAGGGAATCAAGATTAAATTATTTAATGTTTTTGCTTTTGTAGAGCCATTATTTATACCCCCATTAATTTATGCTTATGTGAGCATAAATCACTACCTGTCGATAAAAAATGGAACAATGGAGTCAAGTGATTGTCAATGGGGCCCATGAAATTGTCTTAAATACAATTACGCTAGCTGTTCCAATTCAGTCTTCCAAGTTCTGTTTGGAGTGATCATCAGAGGCCACCTTTAAATAGAATTGATACATTAAATTTATATCCTTGAATTATTCAAAATTCTGAGAAAAAAATTAAAACATCACCTAAATAAATTTAAAATATTAATAATTGGCAAACAATTAGTGTCCAGCAACATGCTTCCACCACAATAATGATTTTTTTCTTATTAGTCAAATATAATCAATTAATAGAAGAGCGAAGTGGAAAAACATGCTATGTTACAAAAATTTTTATCTGAGAAAAATCGAATTTAATGATTTTTTTTTTCTTATTTTAGTCTGTATCACTCAATTTTCAACTTATGAAAACAACCACAATTTAAGATTTAGAAAAATTAAACAAGGTACTATACATTTAAAATATGCTTCCACGCAAAAATCCTTATTTGTTCTAAAATGTCACATAGCATGTTCTTTCGCTTAACTCTTCAATTGTCACTAACCAAAAAGAATGATTTTTTCTATACTTTCAAACGTAAGAATCTGTTTCAGCAATAAATTATACTCTGTTGTTTTTATAAATATTTCTACTATATAAATATACATATACAGATAAATTTAATTTACTTGAAGGATTTTTTTTTTTTAACAGAAAAATGAAATATATTTTCTTAAAAATTTCAAAACCTTTTTGATTAACAGAATGACTGTCTGGATTTGTTAATCTTTGAAGGTATTTGAATTTTTATTACTTTGAAAAATTTAAATAAACTGCTTAAATAGTTAATTTCATATTTAAAAAAGTTAGATGATCAGCTGAAACATAGCATCAGAGAAAATAAAAAATTTCTAAAAAAAAAGTTTCACTTCTAGTATGCTTCCCTCAAGTCAGCAAGCCATTGAAAAGATTAACTACCCATACATATTTAATATCAACGTGATTTTTATTTTATTTTATGTAAACACTAAAGTTATACCATAATTTTTAATGTATTGTATAAGTTTTTCAAATCATAAAATAATCGAAAAACTTTGTATTTTCACTGTGTTCCAGCATGTAAAACTTACATTGTGTATAAAGAGATAGTTTTTGTTGTATAATTTCCTGACATTAGTTCAAAAAAAATATTCTTATTTCAACCTGAAATTCGTGTAATATTCCATGTAAGCAATAATCTGAACGTGCGCCAAAATGCAGTAGGAATGGCGGATCTATCGATAGTTACGTTCATTTTGATATTTCAATAGGTTCAGTAAATAATTAAATTTCTTAATAAATACAAGCTGAAAGCAATTCCAATTAGCGCATCAAGATCTACTGAATAACTGAAATACAAGAAAACTTAGAAGAAAAGAAATAGCATAAGATTTATGTTAGTAAAATGTCTCCATTATGATAAATCCTTGTTATTTTTACAGTTTCATTTATAATGAAATAAACCGTATTTTATTTTATACATATTTAAATATCTCGAATCACTTATATAATTTCAGATATAAATAATACTTTTAATCAATCGCTCCGGCACTAATATAAATCGACTAAAAAATATCGATTATTTTTTTTGTGTAATTCTGGGCATGGTTGATCCTTGTCAATTTATTTGTTATCAAAGAGTATAAAACTGAAGTGACAGTTTTCTGAGTGACAAGAAAACGCTCTGAGATCCTTTGAGTTAAATGCAGATCACACGTACATTTTAGAGTTTTCGTGATGTGACTGAAATAATTCCGAGAGTGTTATCCCATGTTAGCTTGTTGAGTGCTAAAATTGGTGATTTTATATTTGACATTTATTTTTTAAAATTTCAAATGGTATATTTACCGTTTTCGAATTAATCGAAGTGTGAACAATCATCACTGAAATGTCTGAAAAAGGTCATGGATCACCTCAACCCATAGTGAAAATTGGCCATTATATATTAGGCCAGACTCTGGGAGTTGGTACATTTGGTAAGGTTAAAATTGGTGAACATCAGCTTACCAAGCACAAAGTTGCAGTTAAAATTTTGAACAGACAGAAAATTAAAAGTTTAGATGTTGTTGGAAAAATCCGTCGTGAAATTCAAAACCTCAAACTTTTCAGGCATCCTCACATTATAAAACTGTACCAAGTCATTAGTACGCCCACTGATATATTTATGATAATGGAGTATGTCTCTGGAGGGGAACTCTTTGATTATATTGTTAAACATGGAAAACTGAAAGAGTATGAAGCTCGAAAATTTTTCCAACAAATAATATCTGGAGTAGATTATTGCCACCGTCATATGATAGTCCATAGAGATTTGAAGCCTGAAAATCTTTTATTAGATCATAACTGTCATGTCAAGATAGCTGATTTTGGGCTTTCCAACATGATGATGGATGGTGAATTTCTGCGTACTAGTTGTGGATCTCCTAATTATGCAGCTCCTGAAGTTATTTCTGGTAAATTATATGCTGGACCAGAAGTGGATATCTGGTCTTGTGGTGTAATTCTTTACGCATTGCTGTGTGGTACTTTACCATTTGATGATGAGCATGTTCCCACGTTATTCAGGAAAATAAAATCCGGTATATTTCCCATCCCTGACTATCTGAACAGAAGTGTTGTGACTCTTTTATGTAGAATGCTTCAAATTGATCCCATGAAAAGGGCAACAATAGAAGATATAAAGACACATGAATGGTTTCAAACTGATTTGCCTGCTTATTTGTTCCCGTCACCTGTAGAACAGGATTCTTCAGTCATTGATATGGATGCCGTCCAAGAAGTTTGTGATAAATTTGGTGTTAAAGAGCATGAAGTGCATGATGCTCTTTTATCCGATGATCAGCATGATCAACTCAGAATTGCATACCATCTTATTATTGATAATAAGAGAATAGCTGATGAAGCAGCAAAGGCAGAACTGAAGGATTTCTATGCTGTTAGCAGTCCTACACCTGTAACTTTTAGTTCAACTGAATTAGTGCCGAGCCCAGTTAAACCTCATCCTGAAAGAATGAATACGGCATTGAGAGAAAGGGGTGCAGCCAATAAAGAAGCTGTAAATAAGGATTCATCTGATGCTGGACAAACTGCCCAGAAAAGAGCAAAATGGCACCTTGGAATAAGATCTCAAAGTAAACCAACTGATATAATGAATGAAGTTTATCGTGCTATGAAAGATATGGATTTCAAATGGAAAGTTATTAATCCGTACCATGTAAGAGTTAGAGTTCAGAAGTTCAATAACGAAGACGAGTTCATCAAAATGTCACTTCAGCTCTATCAAGTTGATTATAAAAGTTATTTACTAGACTTCAAAAGTCTCAGCAATGAAGAAGATGTACAGTCGATAGATGGAGATATCATTACACAACAGCATTCTACAGGTCATCAAATAATGGAGTTTTTTGAATTGTGTGCATCCCTGATTACACAGTTGGTTCGATAATTTGTTTCATTAATATTTAAAATACTGTTTTAAATGCTGTAATTGTCTAGTCCTTTATTCATTGTATAATATTTAACTTCAATGTAAATAGAATAGTCAAACAACTCCAGCTTGCCTTTAGTTATAAAAAAAAAGAATGTAAATTTTTTAAATACTTCCAGTTGGCTTGTATTCTTGCAAATGTGATGCTACTGATAACTGTTCATTGTTATTTTGAATGTAACTAAAGTTAATGCTCTATTGTTTAAAATTAGACCTTTAATTGTTGGGAAGATATTTTTTATAGTATATATATATATAGTAAATTATTGTTCTGTTTTACTGTTATTTTATTATTATAACAATATATTATGTTCCTTTGATTTCTTCTTACATTTATACCTAATTCATTTTAGGGAGCATGAACTCTATGAGGACAATGCTAATAAATAGGGTTGACTTCTGAGAATACTTTGAACAACATATTTTTATTGTAGATTGGATATTTACGTAAAGCCAATCATATATGAAGGACATACAAGGAACAACTTGAGCTTTAAACTGGCATAAAATTCAAAGACAGCTCCTTTAAACATTTTTTATGGGTTCTTTTAAACCCTGATGAGAGTAACAATAATCTATTAAAAGATTTGGAATGTTACGAGTTATAAAGTTAGATTCAGTGGGTTGAATAAAGTATAGTTCTTGACCTTTTTTGGTTCAATGTCAACTTTTTCATCAAATGCCCTTGAGAGCATCTATTATAGATCTTGAAAAACAGGGAAAGATTTTCTGATGCAGTTCTTTGTTAAACTCATTTTTTAAATTCGTATTAAGTCTAAAAGAAATTAAACTAATAGTAAGCATGATTCACTAATAAACTCATAAAAAGTATTACTTGAAAAAATTAAAATTATAAACTGATTTTGTATTAAGAAGTAAATATTTTAACTTAATTAGAAATAAAGTAAGTAATACTGATTATTTAAAAAATTCATGCTAGTAAGAAACAAAATTAATAAATTTTTGTTTTCAGGAAAATGCAATTTTAAATTTAAATTGTTTAATTTTACTTATATTCAAATTCTATAGAAATAAAAATTAACATTTTATCATAAATCTATTTATTATATTTAAATACTCTTTGCTTAAAGCTGTGCATTATCTGAAAGACAAAATAAACAAAGCTGGACTTCTGTAGTCAGCTCAATTTATTGAATTATGGATTAAAACTGAGTGGAATTATAGAAAAGCTATTTGAGATATTTTAAAATCTTTGGCAGAAACACCACATAAACTTTAACATAAACCTTTTTTTCCAAGCATGTCTCAATCCCAATAATTTTAAAATTCCACAAATTATATATATATATTACAAGTACCTCGTGAAATATAAGAACAACGATTGATTGTGTAATATTAATTGATTATTTTTGAATAATTGATTCTTCATTTAATTTATTTTCTATTTATTTGAGAGATACATAAACACATGTTGACAGGAATGTGCCTAGTGGCAGAAAATTATCAAGATGAAAGTCAAAGAAGTCGTATCATGGGCATTGTCCTTGGAGCAGTCGCACTGGGAGTATTGCTTGGTTACACTTACGGAGGATTCGCTTATGATTTCCTTGGCAAAATGGCTCCATTCTTAGGAATTAGCTTATTTGCCATTTTAAATGTTGGTAAGAAAAATTATTATTGATCATCTTTTTCCAACTTCTGAAAATAATGCTATTTATTATAATAAAAATTTTTACTAATCAAAACTACTTACTTGAAAATACTTTTCAGAATAAATTAACTTTATGAATGTAAATTCATTTGAAATTTTTTAACTGCAAGTGGCAATTAAAGTAATTTAAAAATATTAAAACTCTTACATAGCTTGGTTTTGTTTCTATAACTGTTTATGAACATCCTGTATAGATGGCATCTTTTTAACTTCCTTTTAGTTGTCTTTAAGCAGAGGATATTGAAGTTTTTATGACAATATAAGTACAAGGAATAAAATAGCAAATATAATTAATACTTTTGATTTTTCAGGATTTATTCAAACCCAAATCAATAATTAAAATTTGAAAGAATGTAACTTTAAAATTGTTTTTAAATATTCAAAAATAAAACAGGTATTTGAATGTGTTCATGCGATTCACTTATGAACTGTGAAAAAATACTGTAAAACAGTAAATACATATTCGTAAAAGTATATTACTATTGACAATATATGAGATGTTGTCATTGAAAAGGAGGTAAGTGCCTACATTTTTGAAAACTATCTTTTTCACTGATACTTGAAACATTGGCCAATAGCGTGAAAAAAGAAGATACTAATTTACTAAAAGATTAAATATACATTTTTCAGATGAAAATGGATTATCGTGTTCATTATGTAATATACCTAATAGTTTTTTGTTCCTCCTGCAAACTTTCATTTTTGGCACTAACCCTCTTTCCTCGTATATTTAATGCCTCATATATAAAAACAGTGGCATAAGTATCATTTTGGAAGCCTGTGGCAGTTCAGTTTTGAGACCCCTTAAGCTTCTTACTCAAAATTTTAAGATGTGGTTGTGTCATACTTAATAATACAATTATGTTAGTAATTAATTGTATTATTACTGCATATAATATAATTTGATATTGTATTTTATTGTTATAAAGGCCATTTCGAGATCCCTGTTGGGCCGAGCCCTATACCATTTGCAACCTGCTATTTATGCCCCTGTTGTATCAATATGTATGCATCTTTTTTTTGTTTGCTTGTAATTATTGGGGAAAAATAGTTTTAATAAGCTCACAACTAGTCAAAAGTTAAGTCAATTGATGAGAAACAGTTTGGTATGAGTATGAACACTGAATTCAGACTGATTCTGAAAGCATAAAATTTAATCTGTAAGTATCTTTAAATTTATTTATTTTTTATAAGCTTTAATTACTTTTTATATTGAAATTTCAATTTTTCAAGCATTCCAATTGGTCTTTCTTAATATGAAACCTCCAAATTATGAGGTAAGAATACAGTTAAATAAATCTATCTAATTTTCAATATTATTTGTTAAAAGCTTGTGGATTTTTGATAGGTAACAATCTTTTAGAGAGGCTGATGAGATTAATCATGTTAAACTTTACCAATGCTTTCACTGGCTTTCTTTATGTAACCAATGTAACTAAAGAATATTTTGCTACATTGTCATCATGGGTGTATTACACAAGACTGATAAATTAATTTTCAACACTTCTAAAGGAACACAAGAGGATGTCGTTCTAAGAATTTTTATCGACTATTTTATGTTGTCTGCGATTAGCCATAAACTAATTTAATGCTGTTCAGTTTTGTGTTTTAAACGGCAAGTCAGTCTGTATGTCTATTTTAAATTTTTAAAATTCTTTTATTTATTAATTTTGTTCTATGTATTATTCTCATGTAGTCTATTTGCAAATACACCAAACAAATTCAATTTTTCCTTTTTGGCTTGATTCATAATGAACAAACTAAATTGCCTGATTTGTGACTGAGTGTTGCGTTACTTGGTTGAATGTGTTGACTTGCAATCAGATCCCCGGGCCGATCTATTTTTAATCTGCATTTTGGCTTAGTGGGAAACAGGGAAGTTGAAAGACATTGTATAAGAGGGTTTAGGTCCTTCTTGATTGATTTTACAGGAGTATACTCGTTTTAATTGTATGTATTTAAAATTTTCTTAGATGTTTAGACTGTAGGGTTTTTATTTTGTATGTACACATGTTTTGAAGAATCCCAAAGTTCTTCTTCATAAGTCCATACAGGCTTAAATAGATATCCAAAGTAGAGTAGATAATTAAATAATTTTTTGTTGTATAAGTTGAGAGGATATTTATAAACTAGATATGAATGTTGACAGTATCGCCTTGAAAGTTTTTGTTTTTTAAAGTATGAATGTTTCTGTTGAGTCTTTTCTCTTAGTATTGTACTAGATATCATATGTAATTTTTGGAAAGTGCGGGCTTGTTTGAAGGCATAGTGCTGTCTATAGAGAAAATCTAATGCATTTATTTATTTTCATTTCTATTTACATATTAAATGTCAAATATCTTTATACATATAAATTATGTTTTTTTGGGCAATTTTAATCTGTAAAATCCTGTGTTCCAGTAGATTAATATTTCATCAATGGTCTCCAGAGCCAGAATAATTGTTTTGTTTTTTGTTTGCTTAATACAATAGAATTATATATCTTTTGAAAGAACAAATTAGACTTTTATTAAAAAGATAAACAATTAATAAAAATAAATGTGGTAAAAGTTTGATCATTTAATTAATCTTTATATTAGTAATGGCATTTTAATAGGCGCAATCGACAAATGAAGGTTCGAGTTGGAAGCAGCTGATGTCGGATCATCTTGTGATGATGACCGCTGGAGCTATTTGGCTGTCTTCTTCAGCTATGGCAATATTGGAACCTTGCCTTCCCCTTTGGTTGATGTCTCATATAAAACCGAAAGTCTGTAGTTCTAATAATATAAAAATATTTTTATGATGCATGATAAATAACTGATTATACCAAGTGTTAGCATAATTAATGTGATGTTTATCTCTTTCTTTTTAACTTTGAGATGATACTAATTTAAAAGTCATTTATTTAACTGTTCTATATTCAAATACAATATAGATACTTCTATAGAATTAATCTGCAGCAATATTTTATTACTTTACTCACCAGTAAATATTTTTGGCATTACCGGCACATACTGATAAATAAAGAATAAGCAATAAAGATTATAGAAATGTTTGATATTGATGCTCTAAAAATCTTTTATTATTATATGAAATCTTTGAAAAAAAAAAATATATATATATATATATATATATGTGTGTGTGTGTGTATTTTTTTTATCAATATTCTCATTTTAAAATTATTTTAGCAATGGTCAATTTGTGATATAATGGTCACATGCCATGATGTATGGCTTGTGTACAACAAAAACTATAACTATAATTCAGGAGAACAGTTTAAAGTTTTCATTCAGACTTTTGCTCTATTTCTTATTATCTAGGCTCATTCATTTAAAACTAGTACACTGAGTTGAAATAAGTATCCAAATGAAATGAAGTGTCTCGTACAATATTAATAAAAATTTATATTTCAAAACTGCTCTCCTGAAAAATCAGATTTTTTTTTTTTAAATAAGCAAATATTTATTCAATTTTAATCAATTTATTAATACTATCATAATATTAATTTATTTTCATTACACAGAAATGGGAACTTGGAACAGTTTTTATTCCAGACAGTGTCGGTTATCTTATCGGTACAAACTGCTTCGGAGGAATAGCATATAGATATGGAAGGTGGAGAGTCGCAATAGCTGCACTCATATTATTAGCTATCTCAGCTTGCACAGTTAGTATTTACGTATTAAGTATTTACGCACATAGAACATATTTTGTGCTGAATTAAATACATACAAAAGAAAATAATTTTGATTTAACTAAATATAATTTTTTGAATTATAGCTTCCAATGGCCAGATCAATGAAAGGACTTATAATTCCACATGCTGGACTCGGACTTGGAATAGGAATAGTAGATGCAGCACTAGTTCCTCTGCTTGCAACACTTGTCGATACCAAACATCGCGCTGACTATGCAACAGTTTATGCCATTCAACAAACGTCGGTCAGCCTTGCATATGCATTTGGTATATATTATTTTTTTATATAAAAGCAGAATAAAAAGTTGAGTAAACCTATATTTATCTATGAACCTTTATAGGACCAATGTTTGGAGGCGAATTGGTGAGGGTGATGGGATTCCCATGGTTGATGGTATCAATCGGCATAGTAAATCTCCTTTATTCACCACTCTTGGTTTTCTTATCTAATACGGAGAAACAGGTATTTAATATGTATTCATAATTAAACTCATTATTTAACTTATTACCAGTCCGAACAAGGAGAAAGTGAAGTAAGTAATGTATTATTTCAAACGAATATAATTTCTTTAGACATATATTTATTTAGTGATTTAATTTATAGTTTTCAATATTTATTTCCCAAAATAGTGAGATAAGATAAGATCATTATCTTGCAATTATTATCCACATCTCTGGTAGCTAATCTTGTGCCACTAATCATTAACTAATTGTAACAGGTCGGTGTGAGATATGAGATATTTGTGTGATTGAGAGTGATTTGGAGTTATGAGATATGAAGGGCAGGTTCAATTTTCAGTGTCAGTTAATATTTATTTCGTCACTGTCCCTCTTTGGTTAGAAAACATTTGGTAACAACAACAATACTTAAATCTAAGAAGTTGTTATAGGAAATTTATTTTTCTTTCTAATGATTGTAATTTGGGTTTGCATAATATTAATAGTTTAGGAGTTATAACACTGGTACTAATACAGGTTGTATGGGAGAAACTAGTCCGGTTAGTAGGCATTGCGATCCTTTTTTCCAACCTCTAACGGCTACCTTTAGGTCGCCCCCGTATACTAATCAGAGTGGTGGTATTAAGATTCATTTCTAGGAACCATTGTGAAATAAATATTAACTGACCCAGGTGGAAATCGAAACCACAAGGTTCCGAACCAGGCACTATGGAACTCTTGCCCCAACGTGCTCGGCTATCACATCCTCTAAGAGTTATATTTATATTACATTTATGGAGAAAAATTAATTAATTTTCAAATATAAAAGAAAATTAATTTATTTTTTCTTGATGGCAAGCCTTGTTAATGCATATAACCAACTTTTTGCATTTTAACCATTGTGTTTTTTTTTTGTGGCCCAATGCATGTAGAAGTAATTTGGCATATACTAAGTTCAACAGTTTGGTTATTGATCTGTAAATAGTATTTTTCTTTTAGGAAGCGCAGACAGTGATGGGCGTACATAAGGTTAGCTATAAAGCTACAGAGACCAGAAAATACAACAGATTTTTAGCCTCTGATGAGAGTGATTAAAAAACAAACATGAAAGCATAACTAAACTGCTATTTATAATAAAGATTAAAAACCAACCAGTCTTCCTTCTAAACTTAAAAAATAACTTGAACTGAAGATGAATTCAATGCCTAATGAAAGAGAACTGAAATTTCAAAAATGAAACATTACTATGGCAATTAATTTGTTTAGAAGGAAAGATTTTTTTTTTAATGATGTTATAACTGTTAATCAGCATTCCTTTAGGCCACATAAAAAATCTAGAGTCTTCAGTTAATCATATTTTAAAAAAATGTTTTAGAGTTATTTTTCAGTATTGTAATTATGCAAGAAATAAATGTTCATTATATTAATTGAAGAAATAATCTATAATATTTTCATTTGTGAAATTTGTATGGCAGTTTTATCCTAGTTCTATTACCATATTAATGAAACAAACAGTTTTTGTTCTTAATAAATATATACATATTCAAATTAAATTATTAAAGCAATATTCATTATTTATATCCAATAATATATTTAATATATAATTATTTATATCCAATAATATATTTAATATATACTTATTTATATCCAATTCTTTCGTATACAAATTCTTTAGAAAAAGTTCAATCAGTTAACACTACAATGTTTTTAGTGGTATTTCTATTATTTGTTCTCATTATTTATTTTATTTTCTATTTTTTATTTTATTAGTGATTTTGGTAATCTAGTTTTGTTTTTTTTAACATAGTTTACGTCCACATTGGAGCACTTTATACAGTCTTTATACTTTTAAGTCTATGGAGTATTAGCTAGAAATTTGGCTTTCAGATTCCTCTTCTGCTCCCAAAGTTCATTCTTTCTGACCTGGCTGCCCTTTCTTCGTCACTGATGGTGTATTGTTTTCGTTCAAATGTTTTTAATTTAAGTCTTGTTTCTCTGTTCCTCAGAATCTTCTTCTCTCCTCTGCCTTCAATTTGTTGCAATGTTATACCTAACTCTACCAAATCATCCTGGGCCTCTTTGAACCAGTTGTTCTTTGTTTTATTTTTCCAGAAGTAATTGAATAGTTATTTTACTAGCCTGGTTTTTGGTAATCTGACTGAACTAAACTACTCAAAAATGGATAGAGATATATCGTACCTATTATGTCAAACTCTATATATAAAAAATTGCAATTTTTCAAAATTAGCATATGCATGTTTGAGGTACATAATAGAAACGATTTTTTTCAGCTAAGGTTTTTTTAAAAGTTAAATTAATTTAACAAGATAGAATTTTAACTAATGAGGCTTGTAGGTATATATATATATATATATATATATATATATATATATATATATATATATATATATATATTGTTTTGTTTTTTACCTACAACGGACCATCTTTTGGATTAAAACATTTTATGTTTATTAATTATTTACATTTTTACTAAGGCGATGTACATATATCTGATAAAAAAAAAAATAAGTCACCTCCTGTCCCCCATTCCGTTGTAAAATATCTCTATCGATATATCTCTATCAGATTACCAAGCATTTTATCCAAAAGTAAGTTTTTTCAAGGATGAACTTCGAAAAGGAAATGGGTGATGTAAAAATAAAATGAGCTTATATTTATTATGGATCATGTATTGTATATATTCAATAAAGAAAAAGCGTTTCGACAAATTTGTTTTTAAATTAGGTTCTGTACATATGTAACTTGTAGTATATACATAAGCTTGTGCTATATACTACTTAATAATTACACTTATAGGGGACTTCACTCTTTATTGACATATTTCTTATCATTCATATAAGCTATGATAAATTTAAAAAAAAAAAAGTTGTATATAATAGATCACAAAATATTTTTATTTCAGAACATTAAATTAAATAGACAATAATTCTAATACCCTGAGTAGAAAAAAAATAAAAATAAAATGATTTTATACTGCAATAGTAATATCAATATCAAAAAAGTTCTAATTTCTTCCTTTACCTAAAATATACAGGTACAGAAATAGATTAAATACTGACTGTTTAGGCATATTTATCACTTCCTAAATGCTTTGAAATTAATATTTGTAATGTTGAAAAAAAATATATATCTATATATAAAAATGTAGAAAGCAATGTATTGAGAATAAGAAACAGTTTCAGTATAATCAGACCATTTAAAATATTTATGATTTGAGCATTTTTTTTTAATACTAATTAATACAACTAGAACTAATAAACCATTTGTTTAATTTTAATAGACATTACAAGTTCGCACGGTATAATAGTTTGCAAAATAATGGCAATATAACTAAAACCAACAATATTCAGGATTATTTGTAAATATTAATTTAAATAAATGGCAAATCTGTTGTCAGGCATCCATTTAGATGAACTAGACCCGTCCAACCATATATGCAATTGGTGTATGATGCTCGGCCATACATATTTCTTAACCTTACTTTAATTTTTTAAGATCAAACTACTACATCCTTACAAAGCTGAGTAGAAACTGTTCCAGACCTAAATTAAAACCATGAACCAAATAACAATTTTCGTAACTAAAAAAAGATAATTAGTTATCTGAATAATTTGAATTAAAAGTTAAATTTATATAAATCAATTAATAAAATCTACTCAACTAATAAAACTAAAGGTATCAATAAACATTTAAAGTTATCTATAATTTTTTTTAGCTCAAGAAAATCTTATAAAACTAACAAATAATTTAAAAAAAGAAAAATCATAAACAATGCTTTCTACGATATGATGTGGAGTGAGAGTGTAATATATGGTAATCATTTATTTGCAAAATCTAAGTTTCAGTAACAAATTTTTAACATCTTTAAGTTTTGGAAATTATAAGCTGAAAACCATATGCATTCACAATTTGTTATCCATATTATTCATTCTGTGTAATTACAAAACCTCATCTACTATTTTGACTAAAAAAAGATTCTACATGGATTTTAGCATTTTCTATTAATATACTAACACAAAAAAAAAAGAAGTAAACTAGATCAGTAAAGAGATTCAATATACTATGAAAAGATGGAAAATTAAAATTATTTTTATATTATAATTTCTTATTTAATAGTATATTAAATTATTCATTGATTAATCAAATAAAGTATTCAATTATAATCAAATAAACCATTAAAGTAGGAAAACACAGCACATTTGATTTTCCAAAATTAAGAAATCTTTATAATCTACACAATCAATTCATTCACAGCATCAAAACTTGCTTCAGAGCATCAATTAATTGAAACTGGAAAATCTCAAAATGTTATGACTCATCATTCAACTATAGTGCTGAATCTCTTATCATTGAAAAAATGTCATAGTATTAGAGATAATAAAGAAAAATTGTGTCAGATTTTGCAATTAAATGCTAATTAGATGAATAGAACATAGATTTTAAGAATTTCATGACATCAAAAACACTATTACAGTCAAGAAGACTATTAAAACCATGGGTTCTTAAGCTTTGGTCCATGGACACATGAGGATTGTATATCAAAGGAAAATAATTGATACAATAAATATAAAATTTATCAAAACAGATTGCCATTGTAAAATTAGGCTTGAATAAATTTAATCTTTTTTTAGGTAACAACTACTAGGATCATAAATTCATTGAGCTGGAAAAATTCTAAAAATTTGTGTTAAACTGCACTTGGCTTCAGCCTTTCTGAATTCCTAAAATATAAAAATGCAGAGAGGGTGGGTACATGCTCTTAAATTTTACTGCTTAAGGGGTCCATAGAACAAAAAAAGTTAAGAATCCCTGGTTAAAGTAAATATCATAATAAAATGAATTTGTTTTTTAACAACAATTATTACGAACTAACATAAAAAAAACTTAAGTGAGTTTGAATGAATTAGAAAACAATAATTAATATATTTTTCCCCATTACTCATTTGAAGAATGATGCCAAAATGGCAAAACCTACACACAGCTGCCACGAAAAAAAAAAAAAAAAAAAAAAAAAATGCAAAGCATCACAAAAGTCTAGATTATTAACACATAAATGAAAATTGTGAAATTTGATAAAAACCTACAGCCTAAAGGTAGTATAAATATATATATACAGTAACATTGATATTTCTCCATAACAAGAGAGATATAAATTTTGTAATATATCATAAAAAAAGGAACCTCTTCTGTGCTTTTATCTCTTAAAGACTCATATAAACAATATCATAACTAGGTAATTATTAACAGTTGATAGGTTGTAACAACAGAAAGATAATGCAGTAACAACCATTATTCTTTTGTTTTCTTTACAATAATACTTCACAAATAAATTAAAGTCCAATGCATATGCATATTTAATAGAGCTGTATAGATCGAATGATTAATACTAAAAATTATAAATATAACTTCAATTTTCATCTAACAAAATAAATGCACCATTTTTAGGTTACTGCTCATTCTCTGTCCAGTTCAAATATTTCTGAATCTTTACTTTACTATCAAAGCAGGTTCTTGATCAAGCAGAAAATATAATTTCACATATACTTAATGTTGGGAAAAACCTTTTCTAACACCAAGACGAATTAATTAAAGTTTTATAGATCATCAAGTTAAAAAGGGGATAAAATAGTTTGTAATGATTTTAGAATCGGGCCATTTTCAATAAAATTGATTTCTTTAAACATTAATATTTCTTATATTATTAAAAGTATCATTTTTAAGTCAGTCAATATAAATTACAAGGCTACAGAAAATAAACATCATTTTAACTGTAACCAAAAGATAAACACTAATCCTAAAAAAAAAAAAACACATTTTTAGTGATGGAGTATTCTATAATAAAATAGTTAAAATTTATTCGATATGTTGTGAAATAAATGCTTGAGTATAAATATTAATATGTTAACAAAATCTGGCCTTAGAAAACTTTTTTTTCCTCACTTTTCAAACACATTGCGAGTGAATAATAATCATTTATGCGTTGTTTAACAATGAACACTTTAAAATAGATAAAATATTGAGACAAATCAAACTACTTCTCACATTGAGCATATAATTAATTTATCATATCAAAAATGTTCAGAAATTACGTAATAACAAAAATAACAGGTTATATATAGAATGGAGTTTATTGCAGATTTTTTTTTCATTTTGTACTCAAATTCAGGAATTAACCTTAATTTATAAGTGACACCCCAAACCATTCATATCAGTTGTAAATATAAAAATTTAATAATGATGAAATAGTTTAGATCTGATTTTATTCTGGAATTTTTAGTTTGAAATGAATAAAAACTTGGGGATTAAATCACAGCTTGCACCAAAATATTTTTAAGGTTATATGTTAGATACAAAAATATTCACGAATTAATCAAGTCAATCAAATGTTAATTTACTGTTCAAAGAAGCCAGCACTTGTTTGTATCATTCCACACTTTTCTTAAGAGTTAAAACTTAATTTCATTTAAAAATTAAATATGACTGATTCTTAAAGAAAAATTTATATGTAGGTTGGGCCGCACAGCTCATGTATATTTCTTCAGAATAAACTCATCTTTTTCACAGGATTTTCTAAATAATAAAATTGTATCGATTTTTAAAGTTAAAAATATTAAATTGAATGTATGATAAAAATATGAAAAGTTCTGAGTTGCCACTTATAAAAAGAAGGTATAACAAGCCTAAAGAAAAAAATTGAAGAATGAGTTTTAATAAATTTTAAAAGTTATAATAAAACAAACTAGAAAAAACTAACTTACAAAACATACAATGAGATTCTCTTTAATAATATGCATTATCTCAAATATAAGTATTATCATTTGTAAACACAATAAGAAAATTTGATAGTTATATAAAAAAACAAAAATATCTTTTCTAAAGGCAAAGTAGGCCTTGAAAGCTATTCTTTAAGTTTTCTAAGAAAACATTTTATATTTTATTATAGAATTTTGTGCACAATAGTTCACTTATGATTTCTTTTTCCTTCCTTTTTTTATTATTAATTTTTTTAATACTTTTTCAATTTTTTTTTTTGTAGTTGGTTTTTTCTTTCTCATTTAATTGAGAATAAGAGATGGAGAAAAAATTACTATTAAACATCTCAATTTCAACATTAAAGAAAATTGCAATAAATGAAACAGTCGCGTCATAATATGCAAAATATAATTATTCAATAGCCATATTTGAAATTAGGTAGGATATATAAGCTTTACAAATATAATTAACAGATAGGTGAGAAGGTAATTCTGAAGTTGATCAAAAAATTATGAGGCATTGTTTCAGATCCATCGTAAGACTTAGCATTATTTAAATACAAAAATAAACCAATCAGAAATTAGAAATAGTCTCTGAAATATTAATGAAAATCTTTTTAACTAATAATTAAACCTCCAACAAATATTAATTTCATATAGTCCAAATGGGAAATAGCATGCAGCAGAACTTATTTTAACGACTACTCAACCAAAGAATAATTCAAAATTTTCTGAATCTTAAATGCTAATAATCAGAATATTAATTAATCCAAGAACAGCCTCTTCATTATTATGATCATGGAACAAAAAACCTTAAGTTGAAAAATAAAGACACAAAACAGGCAAAATGGACTTATACCACAGCAACAGCACCAAGTTAATAAATTAAAGATCTCTCTCTTCTTTACAATTAAATATATCATATTGTTATAAGAAACACTATGTAGAAAGTTTAAATATACATATCCCTGTTGAAAGACTGTAATGTGTTTAATTTCATCAACATTTAAATGTAATAACAATATAATTTTTTTTTTTTTCAGAAAAAATAAAATAAGAAAAATTATCCTATTCTTGCTTTATATAAAACAACAAATAGTAAACTTAAACATTAAAAAAAAATCCTAAAATAAATAAATAAATAAACTATAATAAAATTAATAAACTTTAACGAGCTATGCATAAAGCCCGAGCACTAAATTATAGAACCACCTTAAAAACTAATAAAATGTCTTACGACTGAATCTTAACAATGTCATGGATCAATGAGGTAATAAATAATATGAGAAACTACAGAATACCTATGTACAAAATAACAAAAATAATATACATAAAATAAATATTTATGTATGTACATACAAATACATTAATTATGCAGATTGAAAGAAAGATCACAATAACCTCGCAAAGTTCAACTCAAAAGTCATCAAAGCTTTTGCATCTCCTATATAACATCAATCATCAATCATCAATGTATTTTCAAAATGCGACCTGAAAAGTAAAACATGTCTACTCAATTATCCAAGTATAAATTTTTTTTGTTAATTTTTTTTTAGTTTTCCAAGTGAAATTATTACATAATTGGTAACTAAGACAGTTTATACACAATAGAAATAAACTACCTATATACATCAGTTGAATCAACTAAAATCTAAAATACATCGTCATTTGACTGATTTTTTATTTTTTTATATACACATACCCGTTTAAAAATGTGATGCTTCATTAATATCCTTTCAAATACATTTTTAAAGTATAATTATTAATTAATTAATAAATATATTGACACGTATGTATACATAAATATGTATTAAGTGAATAATATTAAAAGATGTTACAAAAGTAACGCATATATACCAATATTACCATATTCAATTTTGGCACGATTAACTCTTGGCACATTTTTCCGAGTCGAACATAAAGTTTCATCGTCGAAAGTTTAAAAAGGGAGCTGAGAGATGTTAAAAAGAGTTATATAAATAAATAAAGAGTTCATATCTTGCTGGTGGAATTCGATCAGCTGATTTCATTCTTCGGAGTCAAATAGAGTTCGTCTATTGGAACGGGCATGCTTCGTGCTGACTGTTTCTTCTGAAAATAGTTAGTTAAAAAAATAATTACACTTTAAATTTAGGATTGCAATAATGATGAAATTGTTTTGATATAAAGTTAATCATCGAAATATAAACAATAAAGCAGCCTCCTGATGATTCATTTTTTTTTTTTAAATCAAAAATTAATAACTGTACTGTGAAAAAGATCCTCATTAAATCTGTATAGTTGAATACTTAAAAAATATATTTTCTTTAATTGAACATAATTAAAATCAATTAATCAGAAATACCATCAACAGTGCAAAATAAAAAATTGATATTCTACATAAAGTAATGTTAACAAAGCACCACAAAAATGATAGAAAAGCAATAGTTAATCCTAGTGCAGTGGAAACCCATCAATAAATCGAAGACAACTAATTTCTTCTCACTTATATTTTCTGCTCTTTTCTTTAGGTAAATAAAGGATGAAAAATATGTTCGTGCATTCTCCACCATATTATTTTATCATTGACACAGTGTAGTAAAGAGGCCCATTTACTTTCAAATGAGTCGAACGACTGGTCTTGTTTGTGATCATTCGAGTATAAAAGTATGTGGAGAGGTTTGAGTCAGAGGTCACGGTCGGGGGACGGGTGTAAGGTCTGGTTATGAAGAGTTGCTCACCTTTCATAAAAGTTTGAAATATGAAAGTAACTTAGTTATCTGACTCTCAAACTTGCAGCATGAAACCACATTTTCCATATCATAAAAAAAAAAAAATCTGTACCACTACAACCCATGAAGGGTCTAGGATTTAGTATTGGCAAGGACCGTACTGTTTCTAGGCCAACGGTTGTGCAAGGAGATGATTTGGCCGAGATCATATTCAACCACCAAGTTTTTCCCCAATTAAGGGTACCCACTTTATAGAGGCTGGGTAAGCCCCAGGAGTGTATCCGAACCCCACAGCATCTCGATCTAAGGTTGATAGCAGAATAAATAATTATCTGTTACAGCCTGTCTCGAACCTGGGAGCAGAATAGGAGTACAGTGCCTGATCACTGAGCTACTCCATTCTCTTGCTATATCAGAAAGGTAAGTAACATAGAAATTAAAAATAAATACAGTAGTTATTTGGGTATTATGTAGACTATTTTTACTATTGAAATACTCTAAAATTTAAAGGGAGGAAGGGAGAGATTATAAAAATAAAAACACATAAGTTAGTAAACAAATTCACTTAGTTTTCTTATTAATTTTAAAGTTATTTTCTCGAATTTATTTTTTAGAAGAATAATACTACACAATCAATTGATCAGGATCTTATGTGTTTGTACACAACTGGGAGCGCGACAGGGGCAGCTTTGAAGAGTTACATGCTGACTCAATGAATACTGGCATTTATACAAAACACTGCTTGACATATAAATATTAGTTTATTTTTCTTCTAATTAAACAATTTTATTTCTAAATAGAAATGTGTATTTTTCAAAATTTCATAAAAATAGTGGGGGAGAGAGTCTACAAAACGCGCCATTAGTTTATTTTTTAGTGTTGTATACCTTAAATTTCATTGGTTCTATTTTTAATAGGGTCCAACAATATTGTCCAGTCGTTCAACCCATATGAAGGTATGTGGGTATAGTCAAACCTCATACAGTATGAAGAGCCACCCATCATCATGGACTGGTCGTTCGACTTGTATGAAAGTATTCACTTTCACGGCCCCCTTTAGATCTGATAGAATCCTGTAATTTTATAACTTTTACTTAAAAATAATCCATATATTCAAAGACATATATAACAGAAAATAAATATGCTTTTATAACGGTTATAAATAAAGTGAACAAGGAAACAACATGCAAAGAATACATTAATTTTTTTTAATATTATACTAGCCACTTGGCGTTGATTAGCCCTTAAAATATTTTTATTCGACTAATGAGAAACAAAAGTAACACGTTTCATCAAAATTGGCCTAGTCAGCAATTGGTCTAGCAGCCGGAAACCACTCTACCCTGCATAACAACAAGCAGATGTTTTTGGATCTCTCTATCGCTAGAGTATGTCTAATTTGACTGAAAAGAGGCAGGTATACAAATTTTCATCATGATTGTCCCAGCCACTCAGAAGTGGTAAAAACCATAAATACTAAGTTTCGACTCAGACCAATAAATATAGCCATGTGCAGGACCATCGCATGGATTGTAGGCACCCACTTCCATCCTCACAAATTGGACTGAATCATATATTCTTGCATTTTCAACAATGCTTGAAAAAATTTGAACATCTAACTGGCTAAGTTTTAATTTTGATTATTTAAAAATAATATTACACTGGCTTTAATTTCTGTTCTCGGCCTAGGGCTAAGGAGTCAGCCTGGTCATCCCACCTAAATGAGTGCCCTGCCCTGCCATGTGTGTCACATTTTTTCTTTAGAAATATTTGGGAGAATTTATTTTTCCGTTTCATGACTAAAAACATATTTTGTGTCAATATGTAGTGGTTATTAAAACATTTAATTATTTTGGTAAAGAGTTTCACAAAGGATTCATTCCTTGAATTTCCTCAGAGGTAAAAAGTCCCGTTCAACAGACAGATAATTGCAACTGAGAAAGAACCGAGTTCCCGAGGCTGTTTGCTACAGAGATGTTCACTGAATAAACACATAAACGAGGTTCTATATACAATAAATCATACAAAAGCAATTCCTTTATTGCTGATTACAAAACTTGAACTTAAAATTCATTAAATACAAAGTTCCTAATGATTGAAATGACAATGATAGGGAGATTATTTAACTACCTTTGAATTGATCCAAAAATTAATCTATAAATTTTACATAGAGACAATAATTTAAACAACATATTAATCAAAGTAAAAATAATTTCACCACAATCACAGGATTTTGTTTTCCTATAAGAGGTACCAATGGATCATAAGAGTAAAAGTAATGTCTGTAAAAACACAATTTTTAAAAATTCCATTGAAATACAACACTAACAACTGAACCATAAATGTAAACAAATTTAATATCAATACATTAAAACATCAGTCTATCAGTAAGATATCTTTCTCTTTATTAATAAAAATTATAAAAGTACAAACAATAAAATAACAGTAATTTAAAATATTTTACAACAAAGCACAAACTAATTATTCAAAAATGAAACCTAGACAAGACAAGGCCTATTCACAACTTCATTTGTTATTAAAGAGGAATAAAGAAATTCAATAATACTCAACAAACAAATAATTTATGATCTGCTTGGAACACTTCAAAATATGTATAAGGTTATGGCGTATTAGTTGGGTTAATATATTTTGACATATATGTTGGCAATTGGGAGTTGGCGACCACATGGCATCCATGTTCCAGACTTCCCAGTTCTGCTTCAAATAAGACATCATTTATTAGTTTTTCAGCAAATATCGACTGAAGGCTATCTAATTTTTCCAATTTCATTGCCCATATTCTAGCTAAAATATCATAATGACTTTCAAGTGGAGGATGCTGACATGTTTTGACTATTCCTAAAACATTACTGGATTCCTTCTGATATTTCGTCTCTAGTACAGAGAAGGGTGTAGGCGATGAAGAGAAAAATTCAGAAGAATCTCTGGAAGTAAGGTAGGATTCGGAAACAACTTCGAAAGAAGTTCGATATTTTATTGATTTAATTGCAGCGCTATCCTTTTCTGACCTTGTATAATATTTATCTTCTTTTTCTTTCTAAAATTAAATGCACCAAATAAGTAAATAATAAATTTTAAAATGTTTGTTTCGAAAAATAAAATAATAGAAAATAAAAATGTCTTCTTTAAGTGAATAAATAAAAAAATTAAAAATAAATAAATCATAAAAACAACTCTAAATTGCATGATGAAAGTAAACAAAATTTAATCAATTGCTTTTTATTTGATTAATGAAAGGAAGATGTAGTGAACTCAACACAAAATAAAACACGCAAGGAGTTAAGACAAAAACTCGACAACTGTAAAATTCAGAATATTTTAATTTAATGCTAATGTTAGTTATTAAACTGTGCTTGTACAAAAGTTAATCTACACATAGAACATAGAACTATTTTTTTAAAGCTCTGTTTAATTTAAAGAAAATCAGTCTTTTGTTTGTCAAATAATTGGTCCTACAAATCATCATGTTTTCTCCATCCCGGGAAGAACTGAAAAATCAGAGAATTAAATTCCACAATGAAAGATCTATAATTTTTTTCTAATAAACCTCATTATGTAATTGAGTCATTTAATTCCAAAATAAATAAAAAAATCTGGTTTGCTGAAAAACCAGAATTTGCAAGGGATTTTTCTTTTTTAATCATGTCTTCTCTCTTCCCCATCCTTGCTCTGTGATTAAAATAGTTCATAATAAAAAACATAAATAAACCCATTCATTCTTTTTTATCAATAAAGATACCAGCCCCAGATTTTTTATTTTATGTAACTTTATCATTCTCATTTTTATGTACCTACCACAATCTTGATTATTTGCACATCTGTTTTTATTTTCAGTAATTCATATTTGTTCAAACCTTTGTTGCAACCCTGACAAAGGTCTGTTTCATCACTGCTTTACCTAAAAGCTTGGCATTCTTTGTTGTTTGAATTAAGGAACACTTAAAGGGCGACTAGCTTAGCTGAAAGCTAGGAATTTCAGTGTTGTTTAAATAAAAGAACACTTTAATTTTTTTTTTGCTATATTTACACCTTGACTACTTGCCAATTTAAAAATATTTGAAGGGTTCGTTTATCACAGTAAGTCATCAATCAACATTTAAAAATGTTATTGAATAAATTCTAACTAATCAATCAACTATAGTGAATATGTCATTAAAACAATCTCTTAAGATGATCATAAAATATCTTATCTACGCATTCCAAAATTAAAACAAAGTTTGTCCATAAATATTTTAGGAAATATGTCTATAAAAACATACATATATTTTTTAGATAAAGCAAAAATACATTTTTTAAAAAATTGAATCACTTCTGATCGTAATGCAAGAAACAAAACAATAATTAACTATGAATTAATAAAAGAATGCACAATAATTGGCGTTTCTACTGAAAAGTAATAAAGTTGTTTGGATATTCTACATCGAATACAAGCTAATAACAAAACTTTAAGAAAAAAATCAAGAAGAGAAAACTGTCAAAATCAATTATACAAAAAAAAAGAAAGAAAGACAGTTGAATGCTAAATTCAAATAGTTAATAGATATAACTTAATGTTAGTGGGATAACAAAGAAATAATTGATTTTTAAATGATATTTTTCAATAACCTAGCAGCATATTTTTTTCTGCTTTGTCCTTACATCAAAGGTGATTATTCAATCAATATTTTTTCTTTAAATATCAACTATTATAACTAAAAGTATTTAAATAGTATCCAATAATTTTAATAGAAATACTGTATAGTATATTTTTCATTAAATGGAAAAGTTTAAAAAAAATAATTATCTTTGAAAATAATAAAAATTAAGTTTCACTACCTTTCTTCTAAATGGGAAGCATCCTTTCTTTTCTGGCTGTGGTAGTGCTTGTAATAAGAGGTCAGGAGAAGGAGTACCGCAGGGGCCAAAAACATTCAATTCTTTGTAGCATTCTGTTTCGATCATCTTTTGGAATATGAAAATAAAACAAAAGATTTAACAATTTAAAACATTGTAATAATGATTATAATGAAAAATACTTTCATGAAGAAAAAGCTTAAAATTATTAAGTTTATAGACAAAATCAAGAAAAAAACTGTTGTTAACAAAAAAATAATTGAAATGCATAAAACTTATTTTAATCAAGTTGTAATTGCTAGTTGACTCTCGACAACTAAGACCGTTAACTTGGATTCTATGATGATCAACAAATTTTTTCTCTCATTCCCTTGTAAATTCAAGAAAGAAATCAGAGTACAACCCAAAAATAATATCAGGAGAAATTTCTCCTCCAGACAAAAAAAAAAAAACTTTTTCCCTACTACAACTTGATGAATTTGGTCTATGCTCAAATTACTAAAAAAATTACTTATACTAGTCTAAGGTTGCCTCCAATATTATAATCTCCCCTCATCAAATCGTGCAATTATTATCATCAAATTCTGAAGTAATTGACATTTTCTTGAAATTTGAATAATCGAGTGTTGACACCAGTATCTCTTTTTTACAATAACAAATCGATTTGAAAACAATGACTACAATTATTTTGTTATTATAAAATAATAATAAAACTACTTTTTGAACTACACATGTCATATGAAGAGTAAGAACATATAAGCCTAAGAACATAATAATACATTAAGTGTATAATATTTGAAGAAATATGTTTTTGTATTTAAAATATTGAAGGTACAAATAGCAAAAAAAACTGGAACAGTTCAAAATTTAATGTATTTCTTAAAGAGAATTTTGTCACACCAATTATAAAACCTTGTAACTCTGTATATAGTCCAGGAAATGAAGCATTTTCAAAACACAAAAGATCGGATAGGTCTGATTTTTTGATATGTTGTTTGGGTTTGAATTGGCATTAAAAATATAAATATTCGACCTTGGCAGAAGACCAAAAGTTTATTTTATTCCAGAAAAATTCTAAGATTTTCATTCCATGCTCAATATATTTGAAACTACCAACCGCACGAAAAATATTATTCAAGCCATTTTTGAAGAAGAATAAATTTGAGTCTTAATAGAGTTCTGTACATTCAATCATATCCGACATACAGTTTTTAATAATTTTTTTTTTTTTTTTTTTTTTTATGAGAGTAAATCAGTTGAAATTGAAAATCTGAGCTGTTTGAAGCTAATTATTTTACCGTTCCATTGCAATTTTAGTTAACGTAGCGACAGGCAAAGTGATCCAGTAAGGAGAGTGAGACATAGAACGTGTTTGAGAGAGGGACTGATGAACAAAGTTAGGAGGAGGCTTTTTATACCTTTTATAGAAAACCAGTTAAGGGGAACGACTACATCAATCTTCTTCACAATTCACCGATGCACTTGTACACACTGATTGCTTAGCACTGTTGGAAAAATGGAATTATTATGCTAGGCTAAACACTAAAAATTCCTGACAACTAGTTAGTTTTCAAGCATAATTCCCGATTTTTTCCTGACACGAAAAATTAAAGAAGAATTTCCAGTCTTCAAGGCTGCTGGACACCCTGTATTTTAGTAGTTATGAATAAAATAACATCAAGAACAGAAAAACCTCCAATAAAAATATAGAACATTTTGTTAAAATATTTTTCTCACCTCATGTTGCCAAGGTATAGAGACAGATCCAGTATTGAATTTCGAATAAAATGTATCATCAGTAGCATCTAAGTTGACACCTTTCACTGTAGAAAACTGCTCAATGTCAAGAACATCTTTGGCATAAACTGCATGCGGCTAAATAAAACATATTGCAATATTAAATTTAAAATTTATAAGTTTTAATCGTATCAAATGAGAAAATGTTTCATAACATCATACAAATTGGAATTTAACAATGATATGAACTGCTTGATTTCAAATTATTAATTAATAAAAACAATTATGCTAGTAATGTAGCAAATGATAACTCTAAAATAAATTAAATATTATTTATGTATTACATAATGTTAAAAATCTTACATCAGGAACGAATGGAGGATCGACCATACCAGCTTCGAGCCTTTTCCAGTTGAGTGTTTTGAAAAAGTCGTGCTGCTTCACTTCCCTTGCTCCGTATCTGCCGCAATGACACCCCAATCGAGATTTAACCGTCTTCTTCAATAACTAATACAAATAACCAACAAATGTTAATCATCTTTGAAACAAGTTTTGGCTTAATGAAAACAGATTTATATCTTTTAAAAACTGTTCAAAAATTCAAAACAAAGTAACGGTAAAGTTGAAACTGGACATCAACTAACATCTACAATAACGAAGGAACCATGCAAAAAATAAAATTGTTTTTTTTTTCTTTTTGTTGATATCACTCAGGAAAATAAACATCATTTGAATCAGCAGAAAACATTTCAGAACAATATCACACGCGTCCAGATCTTCATGACTTTTTTTAAATACATTAATTAATACCTTAATACATTTTTTTAAGAATTATTCTTATTTTTAAAAATGTGGAATTCCAAAATATTAAGAGATTTCTCATTCTTTTTAAAGTCTTTTCCTGATTTCCAAATGAATTTCACCTTATTCTTAAGACTTGGTGTTATGAGAACTTTTTTTATTATTATCAGAAAATGTCAATTTTAATATAAAAAGCTGTACTATTCTTTGAAAAGAAAAGAATACCATATTCAAAGAGAACTTGGATCGTCTTGTTACAATTTCTTAATTTATTTTATATTTATATTCTTATTCTAGAAAGGAAAATTAAATTAGAAGATAATGCAGCACCTGTTTACACAGAGATTTAGCTTCTTCTGGAAACTTTGATGAATACTTTTCTTGGTCTGATTTTACCCTTCTATCTACTTCTTCCCTCTTGACTTTTTCTTTCCTTGCCCGAAACGGAGCCTGCCCTTCGATCATTTCATAAACCAGACATCCGAAACTGAACCAATCTGGACTGAAAG
The DNA here is from genome assembly GCA_948150685.1 of Rhaphigaster nebulosa. Taxonomy (NCBI): domain Eukaryota; kingdom Metazoa; phylum Arthropoda; class Insecta; order Hemiptera; family Pentatomidae; genus Rhaphigaster; species Rhaphigaster nebulosa. The sequence goes on along the minus strand of OX411311.1, from coordinate 107,071,166 downwards.
TATATCTCTCATTGTCGATTACTTCAGGAGCTTGAATGTTACAAAAAAAAAAAAATTAAAACAAAGAAATAATTTTAGCCAACATCATAGAATAAAAAAGATAAGATGAACATACCCATGTAGCCAACAGTTCCAACTCGACCCCTCACCATTTCGCCTTCAGGTATTTCTACAGCCAAACCAAGATCGGAGATTCTCACATGACCGGCATCATCTAACAATATATTCTCAGGTTTGCAATCTCTGTAAACTAAGCCTTGATAATGAAGATGTTCCAGTCCACAGAGCACCTTTAAAAAATATATAATAAAATTGTTACTTAATATGATAAAATTTAAGTAAACATGGATAAAATTGATTTCAGAGATTTATGAAAAAATAATATTACCTCAGCAGCATAAAACCTAGCCCGAACAATGTCAAATCCTGGTTCCCCACCCATATTATAGATATGGAATTTCAAGTCACCACCATTCATTATTGTCAAGACAAGGCAAAGTGCATCCTTCGTCTCGTAAGCATATGCCAAACTCACCTAAACAAACGATATAAAACATTACAAATAAAAATCACAGGTACTTTGTAAATAATGTTGGACAGCAATAGCACTGATTGAGAATCTGTTATTCTATAAGGTTAACTGGAAAGTGTCAGGTAACATTATTGATATTTTTTCTTGTTTGTTATAGACTGTTTTTACTTCCTTGTACAAAGTAAAGGAAGTATTGTAATTGCGAAAATTTTTGGTTTTCAGATTTCAATGGAAATATTCAATTTGACCATCCCTGAATCCATTTTGACTAGTTTCGTCGTGATGTCTGAACGCACGTTCTTGTATGTTCTTGTATCTCGCATAACTCAAAAATGGTTAGCCGTAGAAAGTTAAAATTTTGTATTTAGGATTGTTGTAAAATCTAGTTGTGAACCTCCCTTTTTGGTCACTGCTTGATCACCAGAAGTGGTACTTTACTTGAAGGTCATAATTGATTTCCATCAAAAATTATATTAAAATACTATACAAAACTTCTTAAATTAAGTATTTATAATTTATATATTGAGTTATATGTAGATACTAGATTTTGGTCTAAATAGGAAAATCGGAAGTAGTACTTTACTTGAAGGTCATATTAGACTTTCATCAAAAATTATATTAAAATATAATGTAAAATATCTCAAATTTGGTAAATAGGACATTTATATCGATATACCAAGTATGTAAATATGAAACTGAAATTTGCCAATAGAAAGCGCTAGCTGTAAATTTAGCGACCGTGAAGTCCCGCTGGGGGCACCATTTTGTTTTGTTATCATCTGTGAAGGTGTTTCAACTCACAATTCAGTTGTCATACAACAGTGTATTTTGTGAAACAACAGTAAACATGTCAAATTTTGTGCCTGGAAATTACGATTTGCATACAGCATTGATTTTTTGTTACCATTTAAAGAAAACAGCAGCAGAATCCCATAGAATGCTTGTTGAAGCTTACGGTGAATATGCTTTTAGGAAATCACAGTGTTTTGAGTGGTTCAAAAAATTTAAAAGTCGTGATTTTAACATCCAAAACGAGACACGTGGAAGACCACCGAAACAATTTGAAGACAGTGAATTGCAAGCATTGTTGGATGAGGATGACACTCAAACCCAACAACAACTCGCAGATCAGTTAAGTGTGACACGAGAGGCCATTTCCATTCGATTGAAAGCCATGGGAAAGGTTCAAAAGTATTTTTAAATGAAAAATTCCGGTTTCATATTTACACACCTGGTAAATGTGTTTACTAGATTTTGGTTAAAATTTGTGAGCCGAAAAGGGTACTTTACTAAAGCTCATAATAAGCTTACATCAAAAATTATATTTAAATTAAAAGAGAAATCATATGTTTCGGTAATAAAGGTTACAAACGCAATTTGGTTTTCAATCCAATTAAACATTTTTATTACTTGTTTTTAGTGTTAAAATTGAGTGTAAAATACTGGTTTTCCTCCTCATTTGCGAGATCAACAAGTCTGCAGCATGAGAATATATTAGTAGAAGAAGATATTAGAAGATATTAGTTAAGTGGGTTTTTCCGCTTAAAATGTCGAAACTGTCGATTTCCAATGCTTTATCCAGTGATATTGACAGTTTTATTGTTGTCACGGAACATGGAGAAATATCTTGGAAACTAGTTACCTACTGAAGGAAAACGACATATAATAACGGAATGAGACCTCCAGTAACAAGAGTGTGTTTTTGTGTGTGTGTCAATAGATGGATGTCGGGATGCCAAGTGTCAATCTTCGGAAACTAGTAACCAAATTCAGTATCACTTTTTGAGCCACGGATTTATCATTTAATAGGTGTACAAGGAAGTCATGTGTTGCCCACCTCAGATATTTTTTTTAATGTTATACTCTCCCAAATTTTCATTTATCTATAAATAATAAATGGCCTCAGAAAAGATAATTATGATTAATTTCATAGGAAATGCTCAAAGTCCACTTATTAACAACATCCAGGTTAAGAAGACTAACCAGCCTTAAAGGGATATATTCACAACTAGCAATAGGATAAAACAGAAAAGACAGCAGAAAAGATACAAAATACCAACACATAAGGTGTAAGAGATTTTAAAATTTAGGTAATCAAATTCAAATTAGAAAGTTATGAACTATAAATATATGAGAATATAAATACAAGAGAATAATTGAAAATTAATATTCTTTTAAGGCTAGCGATTAATGTATACTTTCAGGCCATATCTATTCTCTGTTTCTTCAATAAGAATGATTAGGCCAAAGTAATTTAATAAATGTCCCACTGTTAAGATATGTAAGTGTGTACAGTCTTTCAGCACTCATACTATCCACAGAGGGCCTGGATTTTACGGTTGGTAAAAGATTCATTTGAATATTTCCTAAACTGCACTTCGATTTCATCATTGGCCAGTCAAAACACCGTTATTAATAATTATTCTAAAGACATTATATAACTATGGAAGGGTAATTTATTAATTCCATCTTAATTTTAATATTAACTCAGTACAATTATAAATACACGCCAAAATAAAAATACTTAAGGCAAGAGGGGAGATTATTACCATTACAATTATCAGACAAGAAGCAAAATTTTTGTATAATATATATTTTACCTGCTATAGCGATAAGAATGAGGATAATCATCATTTTATTGTATAGTAACCTATATATGTCTCTTATAGAAAATCATCTCTCAACACAAGAGCTTTAAGAATATTTAAATGGAAAAACTGACCACATTTAGTCCAATATTTCTATGGTCACAGAGAACATGTTGGTAAGTCGAAAAATGGTCCTCATGAGTTCTCTGTAGTATAGGGAGCTTGTCTTATTCACCAAACTATCTGCTACCAAGAGAACTCAACTGCTGTTATCTCTGGACTAGCCATGGGAACTAGAAGTCCAATGCAAAGGAATACATGGTTCAAGATTAGGCATTCCTGTCTAGTTCAAGTCTGAGCTTAGCAATATATATATATTTTATGTTATACTGATTGAATACTATGAAGGAGTGAATCTTAAGACCAAATCCAAGCAGTGAGAGTGAGGAGCGAGAGAATGGAGAGGACTAGTATTCGAAGAAAACCGCAGTAAGATGTACCAAATCTAAAAATCAATAGATCAAGATCTTCAATAGAAATCACATGCATCCATACATTCTGCCCATCGCTACAATATATTATAAATCCAAGATTGCATTTCTTTTCTTTTCATTACTTTAATTTTTCAGTTGGCAATATGCCTTAAGCAAAATTTGACTAACATTACTAAACAATATTGTACCCTGATTTGGTATAGAGCCCCTTTTTCTTTCTCAATAATACAAATTTAATTAGTTAGAGGTTTTCTGTTAATTTATCCAATGTTATATTCAAACTTATCCCATCTATTTTTTATTTTATCTTTTCATACTTCATTCATTTTAGCATAACCATTTAAAACCAATTGATTAGGGTAATATCACATAGACCGGTAATATTATAATCTAACAATTCTATTGCGATCATCTCCCATGCCTTTAGCAAACAGTAAAGAAGGTCGTAACTCGCAGCTCTCCTCTAGAATCGGTAAGATTTAGAGATGCAAGTGAACAACTTCTTCACAAAATCTTGGGAGATGATTACGACACAGGTATCTCATGAGGACTATTTTTCGACACAGCAACTTATTCTCTGTGACCAAAGATTAAAGTGCAGCATATTTTTAAAAGTAATTAACATTAAATTTTTCATCATGTTATTAATATCTTAAAAGTATGTAAAACTTGGATAAAAGAATTTTCTACAATTTCAATAGTTAACTATTTTTTTTTTTTAAAGTTGTTTTTATTTGAACTACCTAAATCTTCACCAATTTCATATGAATTGTTTATTTTTAATGTTGAGGTTAAACCAAACAAGACTCTTTAAATCTAGTGAAGGATTAATTATTGACCAAACAAAGATTTAGAAATGATAAATAGTCATAGACCATAAAATAAACTATATTTTTTAAAAACTAATAAATAATTATAAAAAAAATAGCTAGCTTCACCAGATTTTTTGTCATTTTTAAGAACGTTACAGACTTTTGAGGACAATTTTAATAGCATAATAGCTGATAAATATAAAAACAAACTTGGAATATGTTTTATGAATCTAATACTTCTATTTACTTCACAGATCATTAGCCCCTCGTCCTGGCAATATGAGAGAACTGAAAATTCCCAATCTGCAGTAAACACAAATCTGTTGCTAGTAGTCTATTTATTGTAGAGGAGATTCACTTCACACTTGTCAGCATCAAATGATGGCATCTCATTCTCCTTTTATTTCGGCATTTCTTTCAGACTATTTTAAGTAATTTACAAGTAGAACTTTCTTCATCTTCTTTCTCAATATTGTAGGCTGATTTTTCTGATTCGTTATTGCTGTCCCAATATGACCAAATGTGAAGGTACCTAAATTAAAACAATCATCCTTATATTTTTGAGCATGGCATGCTTAGTTTCCTAATTGGCCATACTAAAGAGTGAAGATGAAACATATTCAAGATTCTCAAATTGTGAACAGAAAATAGAAATGGTATAGCTTATTTTTTTTTCTCCGTAAAATGCACCTTATCATACTGCAAAAAAAAGTGGTTCTGTATCGGAGAGGATTCCACAAGACAGGCTAAACTTACTTAAAAAATAAAGGAGGCACCACCTGCTCTCTAAACATCACGCTAAATATGTTACATAGTGTGGCTAGAAAATAACTGGACTGTGAAAAAACTGTTTCATTCTTATGATGAGAGGATAGTTAAATTATGATTATATTTAAATAAGAAAAATGTAGCATAATATAGCTTTTTTTTATAGTGAGTATAAATCACTTTAACGATGAAAACCTAATCACCAACAATACACAGCGTTCTCAATTCCTATTCTACTCACTCCATGCCAATTTTCGTTTGTTAGAACTAATGGAATTTATATTTGCTAATCCGCGTTTCTTTATTTTTAAGATTGTCAAGCACTTTTTTTTCTTTCGTTGAAGACTAGCAAGTTTAAAAAAAAAAGTGGAATGAGCTATTGATCTGTGTGCGAATTAGCTTTTGCAGTCATCAAATGAGTGATGTAAGAATTAATATTATAGATATCAAATTCTATCACATTATTTTCCAGCCGTGCCTTCCATATTAAAATAACTTTAACAATCAATCGCTTGTCAGAGATTGGTTAAGGTGAGAAAAACATACATTTCATAACAATGTTTTTACGTATATTATCACCAACCTTCTTCTCTTACACATTGTTGAGCTGTATACGATAAGGTAAATGGTTCTATCTGTACAGTGACAAGATTGAACAGTGCCATATAGTCTCATTAGAGAACTAATTTCTCTTTCCTCGTGATTTCAGCACTGTGAATAACATACACAGCAGGTTGAAATGTCAGCAGTAAATATTATAAAATATACTGAAATGTATGTTTTATTCACTCTGGCTTATTCCAGACAAAATATCCTGAATTGACAGTACATAGTCAAAGATCAATTAAACAATATAAATCTCAATGAATTAAAACATAGATTATCACAATTATATTTTAAAAGTTCATTCAAAAGTAATAAAATTTATCAACATACTACAAATTTAGAGTTGATTTTCTGTAGAATTTGTTTTTCGATTAACACCATAGCTTCTCCTTTTCTTTTTTTAATCCTTTTTTTCTCCAACTTCTTGCAAGCATACATTTTCCCAGTAGCTCGAACTTGGCAAGCACATACTTCTCCAAAGCCACCTTTGCCAAGCACTCTGTACATTCTAAAAGTCTTATAGGTCACGGGTTGACTAAAAAGAAAAAAAATGTTTAAAATTATTATCAATCAATGAAAAAAAAAATGCTAAAGCCTAAATTAAACCTAGGAACTGGCTGAACATTTAATCCATTTCCAGGAGTTTCTCCCACAGTCATTAATATGTTTTTCACAATACATACTTATGTGATTTGTAATATAGTTATATAAACAAAAATTGTAAATTTCAATAATAATTTTTCAATTTTTTATCAATCAGGCTAAATATTAGAAATTTACAAACATATAAAAATACCTTTCAAGCCATTTCCATTGCAGGTACCGATGAAAATACATTGAATCCTCAAAAAGATGGAACGGTTCACCAGCCAGAAATGTTTTGACAGTCGCCTTCATATCATCAAACAATTCACGATTCCCAGAGGTCAGCTTCTCTTTAACTGCCTCAATCAATGACTGATTCAAAACATCTATCGGTGATGGTGCCTATAATGATATCATAATAATGTATTATAATAAAAAAAACAGTTCAAGAAGTTTAAAAGTTTAGAATCTCGATAGCCTTACTGCCACGCCATCATTCAAAGAAGGAATCCTATTTTAAAATTTATTAATAGAACAAAGAGGAACCTATTCCTGGTGGAAAAAAATAAAACGTTTCTGCAGATCCTTTTGAACTGCTTATCAACAAATAAACTAATTTTTTATAATAAATTACTAATTTAAATGAAGTGCATAATAATAACACCAGAATTGTGTTAATAATTGACACCTAAATAAATACTTATAACTATCTTATTATTAGAAGTAAATATAAAAAACAAATGAATATGCCCTCAGAATAGTATCGTCACTAATTCCTTATATTATTAAATTTTAATTTAGCCAGTTTCATTCTGTAGGCTGTTCATCTGCCCTCCTGCTGTTCATCCTGGCCACTGACGATCACTCCAACTCGAACAATAAAACAATGAAGTGAAGCAACTAGAGTGCTAGGAGTAAATATGATTTCAACAGTTCCATTGACGTTCACTCCACTCCATTGTTCCCTTTTTTACAGACAGATAGTGAATTATGCTCACGTAAACACGTAGTAATGGGACAATAAATAGTGGTTCAGCAATAGCAAAGACATTGAATAATTTAATCTTAACCTCCTCCCCAAAAAAATATAAAAATATTGTACAAATTTTATGCATACTAGAAATTATAAATCCATTAAAAAGTTCATTTACTTTAAATTAATATTTATAAATATTTTCCAACATATCTAATAGTAAAAATAAAAATAAACAAAATTATAAGTTATTCATATCAATATTTTTAAAATATATTTTAAACAATCAATATCATAAATTATGACTATTCCGTATATCTACTGATCAACAATTTTGATTATTATTATTATTATTATAGCATAGCCTAAAACTGTACAGCTCATTAATCAGGCAACCTCTATAATGTTAAATAACAGGATTTGATCAGGAAAATACAGCAATCCGTCTCATGAATGCAAAGTTAATGGAGAGATATTAATGATTGGATTATATGAAAATATGAAACGAACAATAATGTTTTTTTTTTTTAATAATTAATATTTTTTCTTTTAAATACATATGAAGGCCATAGGAAAAAAATGATCAGTCACATTTTACACTTTTTGTTTTATTCAATAAAATAGGGTAATCTACCTTATCTTTGTACCATTAGTGCATATCAGTTTCTTTGTAACATCAAGAGTTCTATTCACTTTATCAAATGAATGAATTGTTGTAAAGAAAGCTGTCATTAAACCACAACAGATGGCACAGAGAGCTCAAATTTGAAAAAAATGGACTCCAATTGTTTTTCAATAAATTTTCACCCTTCTTGTATAAATTTTAAATTTAGGCCCATAATTTGTAATCGAAGTTTTGATAATGTTATGAAATGTTATTTAAGGTAGTTTCACAAATTTCACCTTCCCATTAGCACATACCAAGAATTAGAAACAGGCTCAAATATAATCAAAGGAAGATGTAACTATCAGCATTTATTTATGTTTTAAAATATTTTTTAAAAAATTATATTCACAAGTTTATTTTTCAGAGAGTAAATATACCATGATCATATCAATAATGTTTTAATTATTTACAATGATTCAGTACTTTTGGACAGAACTTGAGAAACACTAACCTTCCAATAAATAATCTTCGACTGGAATTGTGGTGGGCCCTTCAATAGCTTTATTTCTGGTTTATTTAAATTTATTTGTTTTCTCTCATTTTATAACTGGCCTCAATGATATCTTGATATTGCAATAAACTTATTTTAAATAATTATAGATTCAATATTCAATATTATCAATTTTAGATCATATTCTTATTAACATGATTAAACAAAAGGAAAAGGGTATTTGATCTGCTGCAGTGTTTCCCTAAGTGTGGCGTACCCCCAGACATACGGGAAAACTTTGGTAGGCGGTACATGGTTATTAAAGGTATTTTTCTAGCTTTGAGCATAGAAAAATAATTTTAAAAAGTTTGTAACTTGTTATTATTGTGTATGTGTAATTTTCATGTCTATGTGAAGTTGTTGTGTGAAGACGAAAAAAACGAACAGCTGCTTGGATGTGGAACCATATCTCAGATTAAAATTAACAACCAAGGAACCAAATTATGATGATTATGATTATCAACATAAACTATTTCATCCTTCTCATTTTTTATTTACATTTTATAATGAATGAATTCAATGTTTCCTTAATTAATTTTTTTTTTATGCACTAACAAAGGAATTGAAAAGGAAGGATTGTCGTAAAATGATACACATTTTTTTTTTTTTTTTTTATGAGGAGTGCAAAGTGTTACAAAAATTATAGAAGAGGTACACATGTAGGGAAAGTTTGGAAAACATTGATCAACTCGAAACTGAGTTTAATCAAGCAGAACTGTATCAAAAAAACAAAAAGTAGACATGTCAATAATTATGGAAAATTGGATTACTCAACTTCACTTAAAAAACACAACGAAAAACAGTTGTTTCTGTTTATTTTATAATTGTTGCTATATGATTGTAATAAAAAATTTTAGGGTTTAAGGAAAAAATTACACATACCATAATTTAAAGGAGCTAAAACAGAATAAGAATATATTAAAAAAAATTGAATTATTTTATATGAAGATTTGATGGACAGAAAACAGTACCAACAAAAATCATTATTACAGAAATGGGGAGAGAATAAAATGCCAGTTAATACAAAACAATGAAATATCATTTATTTTGTTCAATTGTAACAAATCAGAATAAAAAGATCGAAAATATAAGTATAAACATTTGCTTAAAATAACTCCTAAATTTAGCAGAAAATTAAACAGTCCTCAAAAAGATAATGCTACAGAATTGAGATCATTGATTAATTTATTTAATTTATGTTATAAAAAACAAAATATATAATATAATTTTTAAAGCAGTAAAAAGCTAGTTCAAATATAGGTCAAAATTTATAATTTATAACAGAAAATAAAATCATGTTAATGCATAACACTCACGTGATTTTTCAGGTATCTGTCATATATGTTTTGTGCTTGATCCACCCTATTCTCATCAAATTCCACTTCATACTTTTCCTTGAAATAGTAAGTTACGATTAACTTTGAAATATATGCGAATAAGGGAACTAATAAAAACTAAAAACAGAATACTTACAATAGAATCGAGGAAAACATTATACCTATGATATTTCGGTTTGGCTTCTTGACAAAATTGTCTGAACAAAAGCCTACCGATTGGCTGCTGATCAACAACATAGCTATACTTTACATCTGTAAATAAAATATATGACAAATAAAAATAAAACCGATAAGGTTCAAAGATACTCATATTTCAATCATGACCATTTGCAACTCACCTATTTTATTTTTTAAATGCAAACATTGAGAAACATGGGGAAATTGTAATATTTTCTTCCATTTTTTGCTCTTTCCCTTGTTACTATCTGCACCACCTAAAATGTTATAAGGGTTAAAACGGAAAATCAAACTATTTATCGTAATGGACTATCATTTATGAATTCAAAACAAGATAATAATTGATAAAAGCTATGAAAACAGAAAATTTTATGAATTTGCAGATTTGTGTAAAGATTTAGTTTTAAGGTCAAAAAATATGTTTCAAGTAAAAAATTTATTTTTGAGTTTCAATATTGTCAGACTAACCATTTTAATATGTAATCTGGGAAGAATTCCCAAATGGAGAAAATAATATTAGCTACCAAATATGCTTCCATAAATTAAAAAAAAAGAGAATGTGTTCTGAGTGAACATAACCTAATACATGCCAGTATTATTGTAGCTCTTAAGCAATAGCCAACTAATGTAATATTCATCCAAAAATCATCTGCACTCTTTATATAACGTAAATAAAATCGCTAAACAAAAAATATTTCGATGCACATGTAGTAAACAAAAACATAAATTAATAATTGGTCATCAAAAGGGGAGTAAACAAATATGTAAACACGAGATCTATTTATTGCAGCTTAATCTCAAGACAAATATGTTTAAGTATGTTCATTAAAGCAGATTAGGAGAAGTGTTTAGGTGGTTTTAAATTTAATGCTGGCCCTGTATACTGTAGGAAAGGAGCTTTTAATGCTCTGTTTATTGATTTGTCAGGGAGTGTGTGTGTTGAGAAAAGGAACCGTTCCTTACCTTCCCTGGCTTTGAGATAAACCGTATTGGCCACAATATTCTCCAATTCCATTAGTTCCAGTTTGATGGATTTCCCGTCCCCCGGGCCGATGACGACCCGTTCCCATTAAAGAGGTGTATGACTTGATTTTAAAATACGATGGGGTGTGGTGGTGTCGGTCTCTAAAATGGCGACAAGCAGGCACTGTGTTGTGAGCTGGGTTGCAGGTGCCCCTCTCCGAAGATCGTGGGTCCCTCAAGGTGCCTGAGGACAATACGAAGAGAAGAGTATCAACTGGGGCTACTTGGGCCTCATCGTACAACCTCTACGGCACTAAGCTATCTCTACCAGCGGTGGGGCCAAACTGACCGGGAGCGGGATCCATTCACTCGGCGCTGCCAGCTCGTCGATAACCGTTACTTCACTAATAAATTATATTTCTTTTTCTGGCTTAAACATAATTACATTAAGTAATTTATCATTTGTTCGATTCAGAATAATTAAGCATATTTTTTGGTTTCATTCAATGTATTAATTATTAAGATATATAACGATGTTATGTCAACCACTGCTCCCATAACATTTTTATTTTTTTTTTTTTGTCGTCAGCCCTGGTTTCGAAGAATTTTGGAAGATTCTTACATACTTAATTAACAATAGTACTAATTCAACTCCTTTTTAAAAACTAGACTTATATAAATGTCAATTAAAAGTAATGTCATCCAATAGTTGTTTAAAAATTTATATCATTCCAAAGTTGTAAATGTGATGATAAAAATTACAAAATATTACGATATAAGTTAAATAGTGAAGTGTTATAAGAAGCCATTGAAAGAAAAATATTGGGATGTTTCAGGAGTCTTCAATCTTTTCACAGCCGTGGTTAGTAAAATTTTTAATTTACATATTATTTTCTTATTACAATTGTTGAAATCTTAAAACAAAAAAAAAAGTTGAACCTTTATCAAATTAGTTTTATATTAGTATCATGCTTTAGTTTTTTTCTTATTTCAATGGTGCTTACTTTAAAGAAAGTGAAAAACTTATATAACTTGTTGGGAAAGCCATTTTTAGAAAAAAAAAGTGTTATTTAAGCACGGCCCTATTTCGATCAATTACAGAACTACTGCAGATCAAAGTATTATTTACAAAAATATGCAGATACCAACATATCTCTATTTATCAATGAAAAACAAAACAAAATCTTTAGAAATTAGTATTTAAAAACAAAACAAATACACTCAAATATATTAGCCAATCAAATTAGCAACAATAATATCGTCAGTGAAAGCGTGAAACCACTTAACTCTTAAATCCCAGCATCTCAAAAAGAGACAAAAAACATTAAAAGAATTAAATAATTTCATTTTCATCATATTGAGGTGATTTTTTAAACCGAATTCAAAAAAGGAGGTTATCAGTTTGACTTTATGCTCTATGTATGTCCACGCATAATGCCTCCGTTCTTGAACCGATTTCTGTGGTTATTTATTTATTTTTTTTAAATGGTCCCATAAATTTTATCAGAATCCAATGAAATATTTTTTTATTAATGTTTTCTCCTAACTTCGTCATTCTTGAACCAATTTCTATGAATCTTGTTTTAATCAAAAGGGTATACCTAGTGTGTAGTTCTATTTAAATTTCATCAGGATTAAATTAAAACTTTTTGAGGCAGAGCATTGTTTAGTTTTTCAAGAATTGGTGATTTCTATGTTATTACATATCGACGTCGTTATTTGAGAAAGGCTTAAGCGCCCAAAATTCGAAATTTAGGTTACGATTTATTAATGGACGTAAAGACCACCTCTATCGATTCCTGCTCACGATATATCGAAAAAAAAATTGGAAATGGTCTAAAAATAGATTATTGATGGCGATTATACCAAATACTGACGATTCTCAGTCAATTGTTATCATTCCAAATCATCATAATGCAAAGTTTGTACAAAACTTTTACGAAAAACTTTATAAAAAAAATATGAGTTCAACTTTGATTTTTATTTTATTTTTAAAACGTTATTTATATTATGCAAATTTCTTCATATTTATTGCTATATGAAAGTAAATGGAGGGAAGTAAATACAATTATAATAGGGAACATAAATTCACCGAGGAAACAAACACATGATTCAATTCAATACACTGGCTTTCTTCGCCGTGGCTATGTGGAACGAAAGCAAAGGAAGAAAAAAAATGTTTTTTACAAAAAAATCATTTTTTTATTATTAAGCTAGTACTATTTTGAATGTGATTTTATTACTTATATGACCATATTGTATCAGAAAAAAAATTGTTTTTTTAATTAAGTTTTTAATTAATTTCCTTAATATCTTTCAAGTTGAAACTTGAATTCTGAAAACATTTTCTGAAGGCACTTAGACTCATGTTTATGTCATTTCTATGCTTCAATTATTAGAACTCTTAGGGAGAGGAGGAGGAAGGGGGGGGGGGGAGGGGGTCTACCAGAACTTTCAACGAAATAACCGGTTACCAACAAAAATGTTGAATAAATATTCCAAGGCCAAAGGGGTGAACATTTTTCTCGGTAATCGACTGCATTGTTTAGAATTCGTCTCATTTCATTTAAATGTTTTTTAGGAAGAGGTTCAAAATTTACTCTTTTATCGATTTTATTAACAAATGACGCTTTAACATAATGATTCCACTCTTGTTAAAATGTTTTCATAGTGCTTTAACGTGCACCAAATTGCCATGACAACGATTACAAAATTACCTATTTTTTTTTACAGTTTTCCTCATTTCTCTCCTTAAGGGGAGCATTTCGAAAATTTTTATGCATATCAACCTTCACGAAGAAATTCTCTAAATGTTAGTGAAAACCGCATCAAAATCGACTGACTACTTTTCGAGTTTTGTGATCACAAATAAAGGAAGGCTGAATTTTTATATAATTTATATATGTGTATATATATATATATATATATATATATATATATATATATATATATATATATATATAGAGAGAGAGAGAGAGAGAGAGAGAGAGAGAGAGATTATAAAAGTTTTGCCACCTTAATAAACTCCTACTCTACGTAATAAAGAATACAATTACAAAAAAAATGTTGTTATTCGGAGAAAAAACGTTTCTTGTGTTTCCTGTACAGTTTGCTAAATGATGCATACGCCTTTTTCATAAAACGACGTCGATGTGCTCATGAACATCATACATATGTCAGTATGTATTATCATACATGACATACTATGAAAGAGTAATAAAAAGTGGAGAATATTTAAAAAATATTTTGAGTATTTTGAGCTTAAATTGCTTCAATACATTCATGGGATCTCATTAAATAATTAGAGCAATCAAACTAAAAATTGGTTTAGCCGTTTGCTCCAAAAACACATACATAACTTGATCAGGATCCAATGAAAAATTGTATAGATTGAGCTAGTCACTCGCGATGATTTCAGTAGCTTATTTTACAGTATACATTTCTAAGTCTATTGGTTGGTTTTCAAATAAACGAAACAGACATTTTCCATACAGTTGGACGCTCAATAGGTAATTAATAAGCATAAGTAGGTATTTGAAAATAAAGTTTTTATTTTATACTAAATAAATAAATAAGCTTTGCTATCATACGAATAGCATGTTTACTAGGCCTTCGCGTGCTTTTCATATTAAAATTTACCCACTCAAAAATGTGAAATAAAAATTTAAAAAAATATATCAAATTGGTATTACAAGTACCGCTCAAAAAACAACCATAAAAACTTTATAAAAAAAACTCAAAATGGTACACAAAAACTCTAAAAAGTAATAAATAAAAACTTTTTAGAAAAAAAAAAGACTTCAAAACGTTACGCAGTAAACACTTATAAGAAAGAAATGATAGCATATTATTAAATATCATAAGTAGGTAACTATTTCAAATCAACCTAGTCAGTACAATAATTTATTATTTTTTGATGTTGATGCCAAGCCGCCATACAACTCTTTCATTTCAACTACTAGGTTGTTACAAAAGTCCTTGTGCATGAACACAACTCTTAATTCCCATTCTCATAATTATGCTATATCCTCATAATGTTTTTGTTCCTACTATTTATGCCAATGTTGACTTTGACTAATCCTTTAATTCCTTGTGGCTTGAGTTGGCTTTATGGGGTCATTTACATTTTTAAAACGCACTTACAATGTCAGAAGAAAACATCTTGATTCGTGGTATTTTGAGACATTACTTAAAAAATGTTTAAGAGCAAAGGCAGCCGCCGAATAAATTTGTGCCAAAGAAGGAGAGCCAACTATCCATCGAAATACTGCCGCATAACCCAGATCGGGTCACCCCTCTGTTGTTGATGATGACATTCTTCTTGAATGTGTGAACCAGGACCCACACGCAACTACTCGTGATTTATCGGCCGTATTTGGGACTCAAACCTTTACTGTGGACAACTAGGCAGAGTTAATGCTGTTTTGAGTGCAAAGTACCCCGCTTTGGTCAACAGGAACCAAGCCATTTTGCAACACGACAATGCTCCTGAACATAGTTCTCGTTTGACCAAACTGCAAGGAGTAAACGTTTTGCTTCACCCTGCCTATAGTCCAGATATTGCACCATCAGATTATAGTTTGGCGATGCATATACTGAATCAATATAGCTACAAAGTTGTCCTTGAGGATGATAGGTATAATTTAGCTAGATGAAGATATTTTTCCTAATATAATGCAGATTTTGACCGATGCTAATTTGACCAATTTATGCCAATGTTTGTATTCGAAACTGTTTTCACCTTCTTGGTAATGGATGTTCTAACTTTGACTTCCTTATTCACTTCAAAAGTTCGCTTTTATGTATTTTATTAGAAAATATGAACACCGAACTATTTATTTAGTAAATTTGTATAAGTTATTTAACTTTTTAAAAAATGGCATTGTTAAGTTTAAAGATGTTTCTTGATTTTTTGTACTGTTTTCAGATATTACATTTAGGTACGTGTAACTCACTATAGATCATGAAATTATGAAGCCTTAAACTTTTTTTCTTATCACACTATTTGGTGCTGAGGCGACAACATAGATAATATTTATACCAAACACACATGCGCATGCATCTTTTATGTAATTAAAAAAAAAAAATAATTATAATAATTATAGACCTGAAGTTAAAGATTTCAATACTTTCTTCATAATATTCATTTTTCATTTATAAAGTGAATTCGAAATCTTACTATTAGATCATGTAATTAATCAAATATTTTTAAATTTAAAAAAATTCATTCCTGTAAATATTTATTAAATTTATTTATTTATTAAATCAATACAAACCTAATTTTCATAAAATATATATATTTTTTCATGATTAAACTGGGAAGCTTTTTGATATCGGTTGAAATTAACTCTCCATATATATGCATAAGCAAGGTCCATATCTGTTTGTGTTATTACTGCTCAGGGATGTGTTACTAATTCCAGTGATGCTCAGTCGTGTGGATATCTAATGATTGTTTATTCAATGAGGCAGTTTAATCATTTGTACAAATATCTAAAAATTCGATTCAGAGGTACTGAACTTTGTTTCACGAAATTAGAAATTAATTTTTCTGCTAATGGACGAATATGTAAATTTGGAATAGCAATAAAAATGGCTACTAGAAATTTTGAATAACAATTATTTTTAATTGATAAAAATCAACAATTTCTCTTGTTATATTCTCGCCTTAGTCTATTGAAATCGCCTCATGTGATTAAATGAAAATCGCGTTGCGATGGGCTTGGTCGTTTCTGGTATGTACGAGGAATTATGAATTTGAATCTATCAATTAATTAAATAAGTTTTATTATTTAATTATATTATTATATATAGGCGTATTATATTTTTTCTGTGTATATATATATATATATATATATATATATATATATATATATATATATATATATATATATATATATATATATATATATACACACACACACCTTTCCTCAACAATATAATTTCGAGGAATAATTGTGAAAATCCAATTTTTTTTTTTTTGTTGGATGTCGTTTATTTTTATCGTTCTAAAGGAATCACAATGCTTTAATGACAATAATTTGAACTAATCTAAACCTTTCTGAAGTGATATTTGCAGTTTTATTTGTTTTGTTATACATGTTTTTTTTTGTTGTTTTTTTTAAATATTATTAAAGACCATTTAATTTCTCATTGATCGAGAGTTTTCGAGAAAATTGTAAAAAAAAAAAAAAAATCTCTACTACGTAATTTCAGTTTTATCCATTCGCACAGACACACATACAGACCATTTTACGATACTTGGTTATTTGGACTCAGGAAATCTTAAAACATGTATTTCCGTTGAAAACTCGGGTTACAATTTTTTTTACGATTGATATACTTTCCCTTACTATATATTTCATACATAGGTATTTATATATTTATATTTGGTATATTTATATTTCTCTTACTATATATTACTATAAATTTCATACATAGGTAAGTGAAAGCAAAATTAAATAATATTTAATTGAAATTAATGGTAATTACGAGCTACCTGGGTTCTATTTCATAATAAAGTACAAGTGGAAATGTTCGTTTTTAATGGTTACAGGTTACTTAATGTCATTAGATAATAATAATTTTATCCAACTTCTTTTTTTTTTTAATTTACTGTATTTTAATATAACTATTGTATCGTGATTTCAACATTTCACAGTGTAAGTCATTGGCGTATGAAGTCATAGAACAACTTATACTTTACTTTATGGGTACTCACTGATTCATAATTCATTTATATATATATATATATATATATATATATATATATATATATATATATATATATATATATATAAAATTGTTATGTAGAAGAGAATGTTGAAACCACAGCCGTTACGATCTCGACTGGTTTCGGTACAGCCTATCGATTAGGCCGTGTGCTGAATCTGGAGAATTGCCTTTGTCTACAAGGCACAGTTTGATTATTTGCTTCAACGGCTACCATTTACCTAAATCAGACCAAGAAAGACAATAAATATTATTTTATGCTTCATTCTGATAAATAATTTACTAATTATTAATTAATTAATTAATATTTTACGTCAGAACTGAGAGATTTAATCATGGCAAGATATCTTAAACGAACGACGATAATCAATTTAATACCAGTTACATCTTCAGAAATGTATTACTTTTTAGCAAACACGGTCAAATTAAGCTTTAACTAAAAATAAACCCCGCTCAATTAAACGCGCATAATTTCATACGTCAAATGGAGACGCCTTGGAAAAACGCATCAAGAACAATGAAACTCCCACAGGTTTTTTTCACATCTTTGTTGAGGAACTTTCTCTTGTTTATTAACCGCCTTTGTAACCAGGAGTACTTGAAGTCAATTAGAAGTTGATATGCATTACGCCTAACGGAGGTTTTACAAAACCAGGAAATAAAATAACAAGAATAATTGAATTAAAATAACGTAATTAGTTAATATATCATCCAGGGAAATATCATAAATAAATGGATTAATTGCAACATCGAGGCATATAATTCCAAAACCAGGCAAGACCGATGTCCTTTCATTTCTTTTTTTTTTTTTTTTTGTAAACAGTTTTCGTATTCGTTATTATGAGATGAAAACATTTCTCCTGAAATCTGTTAAATCACATGTGAACTAACTGATTTTGGAAGAAATCCTTTCATCTCATAATAATCAAGTGCAAAAGCTGTTAAATAAAATAATAAAAGATGGAAAATGGACTTGCCATGTGAACTTTTATGAAATTAATTACAAAACAAATTAATACACTCTAAATTGTGACTTTATCAATAGAGTCCGGAAATTTAGATATTTTTTCATGTATAAAGTTAAATTTTCGTGCTAAGCTTTGACTATTCCAGAAATTATTTTCTTATCTATTAATTTATATTTTTTTTTCAAGTAAAATTTTTATAAATGAAATGTATTAAAATATTAATTAACTTACTTTGTTTTTATTTAAATAAAACTATTTATGCTATGATCAGTCAAGTATTAATATTAAATAAAAATGTTGGTATGTTCATAAATGTTTGTTTAACTACCTCTTTGCTAAGGTAACCAGAAGTCCCGCTTTTACGCAATGTGTCCCCAGGTCCTCAATGGGACAAATTAGCTCAAATGATAAATACGAAACATAAAAATGAATATTGGATGTTAATAGCAATAGAGTTTTTAATTTTACTAATGTAAAATGCCCTCTTCAGGGCAGAAAATATTTTTCTCAGCTTCTAGAAATATTTTCCATTGGAAGAAACGGTAGGGTAGGATACGTGTCGACTTTTTTTCAATGTTGTTTAACCCAAAAAATGTTTATCAAAATCGGTGATGGACACGTCATGCACTCCCCTTGTAAGGTCAATATGTTAAAAAATTCATATTTCACATTCACTGTTCATTTGTTCACTTAGCAAACAATATCGACGTCGTTTTTTTGAAAAAGGCTTAAGCGCCAACAATTCTAAATTTAGGTTTTAATTTATTATGCGACTTAAACACCATCTCTGACGATTCCCGCTAACGATATATCGAGAAAAAAAATTGGAAATGGTTTAAAAACGGCTATAGAAGACGTAAGCACCAAATATTAAAGACTCTCAGTCGTCACTCTGGTCTTAATCAGTGCTAATAGCCTTAAAAAGATATTTTAATTATAAAGGTTTTGCCACCTTAATAAACTCCTACTATATGCAATAAAGAACAAAATTAAAAAAATATATATTGTTATTTGGTGAAAAATCGTTTCATATGTTTCCTGTAAAGTTTGCTAAATGGCGCTTTCGCCTTTTTCAAAAATCGATCTATTTTCACTTGGTCAAACTCTCTTAGTCATCCAATGCCTCATTTGGATGTAATTTCATGGATAAAAGTCCATCTATGTTGTTCTTTCACCAAACAGAAATCATGATCGTATATTCACTAACCGAGCTTTGTGGACAAACTGTATGAAGGTTTCTAAAGTTGTGATCCGGAAAAGAGTTTACTATCTCACTTGATCTAGATATTCCTCGATATTTCCTATATCTCCTATTATCTCCAGTTGGATATTAAGTCATCACTTGTGCTGAATGGTAGTATATGGTATGTTTGGATCAAACATAAAGTTGATAAGTTAGTCCCTAAAATTTTGTATACAGGTTTTAGAAGGATGTAAAATGAAAACTTAATATTGCTTTAAAATAATTAGGCGTAATCTGTCAACGGTTTCCGAGTGCTCAGTCCCTGATTCAATTTAAAATTATTGAAGTTTTGAGATAAAAAACAAACCAACGTTAGATAATTCGGCTTTAAGGAATATTTATTTCCGGCAGGACAACAAACTTGAATAATAAAACTAATTAAATTGATATCTCTTCAAATTATTTTCAGGAAGCGATCAATGTACCGTACAAGATTGGAAGATAAAGATAGACATCGTCTCGCAACTAGTTAATATTTAGGTTTTATATCTTCAAATATATACGATAGTATTAATGTAACGTCTAGGTATTCTTTCATATTGATAGCATGAGGAGTACAGATTTGTTCTGAAAATAATGAACCACGTTGCCTTGAAAGTTTTTCTAAATATTCAACGGTCGGAATAATAACAATAGTCCAATAAAAGAACTAGATGCATATACAGATATAGGAGTGCTTTTAAAATTTTACAATGCTACAACTTTACATACAAAGAGTTGGAGGAAATATCTATATATATCAACTCCTTTGCTGCTTTGTGGCGAACTAAAATATCTAAACCAGGAATTAATTGAGGGTTAACTACAGGTATTGGGAAAGTGAGTTTAGTCTACCACTTGTAAAAGTTGATTTGTTTATTGTGTATAAACGCCGAATGAAGTGTGGTAGTTCAAGTATAAGGAGTTTAGGAAAAGTAAGATAGATCGAGATAGGAATTTCTACGACTTCGAAAGATGTCGTACGAACACATCAGAAGTAAACAAATGCATTGGTTTTAACAAATTTCTCCCACAATTTGTGCTATCTTTCTATGATCTCTAGCATTCCCCATTCTCACATCTTGATGCCAAATATTTATGAACCCATGTCCGTCCTTTTGAATTTTCAAACAAAAGAACAAAAGAAGCTTTACGATGACGTTAACAAACTTTACCTCTTCTCTTATTTTTATTCTCTCTATATCTTTTTTGACATCTTGAATCCAACTTGTCAACTTTTTCTTCGAAAGGTACTTGAATATCTGTTTTGTTGATCAGTTATTATTTTTCCTTCAGATATGTCCAAAAAATTGCAATCTCCTTCTTTTTGTTTTTTTATATTTCACTGTTATGGTATATCTCAATATTTCTTATTAATTTCCATTTCTCCGTTGTTTTCATTGGATCTGAAGGTGCGATCATGCTGCTCTCTCTATTGGTACGGGGTTTTGGAGCAGAGCGCGCTCGCAGCGCGACGATCCAACTTCTGTCGGTTTTTCAACGTGCGCTGTTTGTTCATTTGGACGGGAGCGTGACAGGTTTTGGTTTATTATTTTCAATAATGAACCTTTGTAATAGACCAAGACTTTTTTTTTTTAATCTCCCCTTTCAAAATCTGAGGTTTTACGCTTCAAGATAAGTAGAGTCCAAATATTGAATAAAAAAAAATCCGTCCGTCCAATTTTTTTGTGTGATTTTTGACATGCTTAATTGTCAGTTTATAAAATATCCTACAAAATAAAAAAAATATCATCGAAATCGGAGCAATATTAGCAGAAATATAGGGTATTGAACATTGTATACTGATTTCTCGGCGCTCGTGACCCTTGGCGCTCCTTTTCCATTTCTTTCTGTCCTGCATCTTCCAGTCGTCTATTCCCAGCTTCTTCCTATCGCTTCATTTTTTTCTTGGATCCATCCTACACCAGCTTCTTTGTCTTTCATTTTTCCTTTCCCCTCTGAATTGCGCCTCCATCATTTTCCTCTTAATCGCTTAAGCTACGGTTCTGACCACATATCCAGGGCATCTTAGCCTACTTGATCGTCGGTCGCGCGTTGATTTAAAAATTTCAAAGGGGATTGAACGCGCTCAGATCGCTTAGAGCGAAAGAGATTATGGAGACAGGAAAGGATAGGAGTGGGTTATTCTTTAATTCGGTGTCTGCGTCAAGTGGAAACAATTACCGATCCAGCGGTCCAACAGAAACTCGTTATCGACCACCACACTGGCAAAACGAACCATCGCGGAATTGAGGAGACACTACGCGCGCTGAAGTTATTATACTTTTGGAAAAATATGGCCCGGACTGTACGCGAATGTATCGCGCAGTGCGAAATATGTCAGCAAGCGAAGTATGACCACCGGTGGCAGAGCAAGTAGCCACGGCCACCGCGTTGGAACCCTTACGGTCTGTACAAATAGACATTTACTCCAACGATGGGCAATCGTGGGTGACAGCGATAGATACATTCAGTAAAATCGCGATGGGCTACCCAATCGAAGCGAAAACACCCAAGGCAGTTTGGGAAGGAATATTGCAATGGTGCGCGACCTACGGAGTACCGGATGAAATCATATCAGATTGCGGTTGAGAATTCTATAACTCTATAATTCGCGACGAGAGTAAAACGCTGGGCATCAC
The DNA here is from genome assembly GCA_948150685.1 of Rhaphigaster nebulosa. Taxonomy (NCBI): domain Eukaryota; kingdom Metazoa; phylum Arthropoda; class Insecta; order Hemiptera; family Pentatomidae; genus Rhaphigaster; species Rhaphigaster nebulosa. The sequence continues at coordinate 107,048,610 of OX411311.1, read as the reverse complement.
ATGGCGGTTAAACACCCCCCATCACATCAAAGGTAGAGGCGCCGTGGAACGGCTACACAACACCTTAGGGGAACACCTTCGGTTACTCAAGCTTGGACGTAACCTCGACCCATACGATGCTATGCCACGCGCGGTGATCCCATATGATAACACGATACACGCGGTGACGGGGTTATCTCCGGTGGAAATTATTTTTGGACAAAGGCGACGCGACAGAGGAGACCTCATCACAACTAATAACGCTGAGCTAAGGACGAAACTATACAAGGCGAGAGTCGAGCGCAGAGAAACATGGGCGAGAATCAGGGAAAAATTAATCCGCGAGAAACAGATGCGGGTGGATAAGGCGAACAATCGGCCGGTAGTTTATAAAAAGGTAGTTTATATTGCAAGTGTGTACGCAACTTAAAATTTGTTTGCAATATTATTCTTTCTAGTACTTCTATACTATACTAGTACTTCAAGTACTATACTAGTACTTCTATACTATACTAGTACTTCAAGTACTATACTAGTATTTCTATACTATAATAAAAAACTAGACGTTCAGGTTTTACCACTGCATTGTAGTACCTTAATTTAAGATTTTTAGATAAGCATTTTTGTTAATGATATTGTTAGTAAGCGTATGTTCATCTCTTTCCATCTTTAGTAACCTTTCTTTCGCAACAGATTTTTCTAAATCATTTTCTTGAATTATTTCTCTTAAGTATTTGAATTTCTTTAGTTCCTCTATTCGACTTATATGTTTTGATTTTACTTATATATTTGTTATGTTGTCTTATCTTTCATATCTCATTCTTTCATTATTTCAATTTTTTTATTTTTCATATATGCTTTTTTTTATATAATTATATATAATAATGATTTTCATTTCAGATGTTTCTACAATGTTTCATATATTGCTATGTATTATATTCAATGGTTTCATATTCTGCTTTCTATTTCCTCCTATATCTATGCTTATTCGTCATTTATTGCTTTTATACTTATCCTCGTTTGTGAACAGGAATCGTATCTTTCTTACACAGGCTCCATACTAATGATAAATCGCCTGTCAAACGTCGCTTGCCATATGTTTGGGTCGGAGTATTTGTGAATGTTTGTTAAGTATAGTTGAATGTACGATCAATGCCCGTTGGCCGTATCCGAGCTATTTTCTTTAACACATCAAAAGGGTTTGCTATCGCCATTGTCGAATATTTACGTACCATCCACACATGTGACGAACCAATTTCCCAACGGTTTCCTCTAAAAGAATTAAACCGCATATTTTTACAATCAATTGACATACAATTTTTGTCAAAGGGCTAACCATATACCATATATATGGGTGTTCCATTTGTGCTTTCACATTTCATATTTTACAAATATTTGGCCATTTGTTTGACAAATGGTTGACCACTTGTTTGGTGCGGACTTTAGGTACTGCATTCGTCTTACTCGGGCTAAAAACTAGTTTGTTAAATATCTTTTGTCTCATGTGTGGAGCGGAGTATTTTTGAATGTTTGTGTAATGGTGAAAGTACTGGCCAATGTTTGCATTGGCATTCGTGCTGGCCGATTCAAATCGATTTTCCTTCCCACATCAAAAGGATTTGCAGTTTAAAAAAACAACAAAAGGATTTGTCAAACGGCTTAGCATATGTGTGGATGCCCCATTTGTACTTTCACATTGAACAAGTTGTTTGGCAAACGGTTGGCCACCAGTGTGGAACCGGCGAAAAAAAAGGGGCATCACATTGAGATAGGATCTGCTCGGTACTTTCTTCATCTTCTAGACACTGACGATAGGCGGAATCTTCCACTAATTTCATTTTCTTGAGATGGCATTTTAACAGTGAGTCAAAGCATAGTTATTCGGGAAAATATAAGCTTGATGATTAAAAAAAAACACATATTAAGATGATCTGAGAACTGTTGACGGATACATTTCCTCTCAACTCCACCTTTCTAATCCCAGCTGATTAATATTCAGAAGTAAACATTGTTTTGACACTACAAGGTTCTCAACCTGTCTGGCGATAGAATATTTATTTGTCTTCTTAATATTGCGAAATGAATCCTCACTGTTTGCAAAAAATAAAATTATCATTATCAACCCAATGTCATTATCGGGTTTAGTTAAAATATGTACGAGTAATGAAATAGTATGTAATTTCACGTGCATGGTGTATGTAAATACCAAGTTCCTACCTTATTATCTATGTTTGAAGTGTTTTTATTCTATCGTATATAATAAGAACAGTGTCTGACAGCACATTAATAAAGAGAAGTAACTTCGTGCTTGGAATAAATTTATACTTTTAGGGATGGTGACTTTTGTTATGTAATGGCATTATATTCTCCCACTATTCACTCTCCTTTGCGAGGTGTGGTGTGAGCTCATTACATTTCAGGATCACTTCTGCGATATTTCGGTCCCATTTAGCAAGCCATTTATTTATTGCGATGAGATAAATTTCATTATTGATAAAGGACAATATGAAAATAATATCATAATTAACAGAACGTAAAACATATTTTGCGTGAAAATTTAAAAAAAGTTCAAATATCAGGCATGATTTAAACTACGAAGTACTCATTAGTAATATTTGGCAATCTTTCAATTAGAATCGTCAGTTTAGAAAAATGCAACAAAGATATTCATATATAGAAATATGGAAATATTTATTCATATATGGAAATCATTTATCTCAAAAACAAGAATATTATCAATAAAATTTACAACACTAAAATACTTTGAAATGTATTAGAGATACACGAGAGAGGATAAAATATATGTAATTATTTGAAATAAACTTAAGATTGAAATAAAATGGAGGATCTGAAATAAAATAAAACCTTATGGAGTTCTTAATTATTTTAAGTTTCTCTTAAATCGACTTATTCCTTTTCTTCATTAATCATCAGCGCTTTATTTATATTTATCGATATATGCATGACACCCCTATATAAATGCAGCTAGACTAAAGTACTTTTGATTGGTTTAGTTATATTATACTTAGGGGACAATATTTTGCAGATTTCCTTTTTCCATTATATTAAAATTATTATAACTACATAATATACTCTCTTAATGTTAATAACAATATATATTATGTTAATATTTCGTCACAATTCTTTAATAATAGATAGTTGTTTTGAGGCTTAGTGTTTTTTTCGCCTGGATTTTATCATGAATCATCACAAATCAATATCGGTCATCCGGTTTATAAATAATTATTATACAGAAGTGCATTGCTCTGGCGATAATCATTTTCAATTTTTGTGAGTAATTTGGATAAAATATACAGATAATGTTATATTGTTGAACAGAAACCTCATCTTACTCCATTTAGATTCTCATAACTATGTTACTTCATCAACCAAAAGCCTAATTTAAAGCTTTTAGTTGGTGATGAATGACATTTTTAAGAATATATATATTATTATAAGAATTAAATGTCTATTTTTCAATACTTCCAAATATCTTAAATGTGATAACCATAAATAATATTAACTTAATTTATAGTAAAAATGTAATATTATTTCTCCCTATTACTCACGTCTCACTCCAAGCGACCCTTCCTCCTCACTTTGTTGCGTCACGGAATCGGATCCCCCTGTCTTCCCTGTCACATTCTGTTACGCAAAGTCAAACCTCTTTCCCGCCTGTTTTGACGTAATATTTCCATTAAGAAGAGAACAACTATAGTTATTAGTTGCAATGGTCAGTAAAAAAAAAAAAAAAAAAAAATCCGGATAACCAGTTTCTTTTTATCTAGGAGGAACGATAGGAATGGAAAGGAAGTTTATGACCACTTATTCATTTGAATAATGACTGGACCCAAGAAGCTTATGTCAAACCACGGTCTTCACACCGTCAAAGCCCTACCACTTTCTATCAACAAAATTTATATATGCTATGAGCAGGAGACCTTAACTAGCCCTCATTCTCCTGAATTAATATAGAGCTATAAATTACAACGCCACCAAATTAGGAAACTGGCTATTAAATAAAATAAATAAATTAATGAAAATTTAACATGACGACTATTGATTCGATATTTCAGGAATATAGTCCAAACTGATTTGCATTTTAATTAAATCATTCTTCATTTTGATGCAATTATGTCAATAATACCTATACCGGCAAACATTAATGAATAAATAACAATCAATGAAGCCTGACAACTTTCATCGTTGGTTATTTTATTTTATTTTTTTATTTGACATATTATTTAGTTGTTATAATGATTAAAATGTGAGAGGTGTTTATTGAATATTCTCAAATACTCAATGTTATTTAATCATTCACTATATTTAAATACTTGTACAATTATCTTATTTACACTACAAACTATTTTTATTGCAAATTGGCACTGCCTTCGCGGTAGAGCGGTCAGGATATCGATTGGGCGAGCTGGCTGTTATCCCATCTGGGATAGGCTTTGTCTCCGTATGTCTTCCTACTTCCATGCACAATTTTAAATTCAACAGGCATTTTATTTTTTTATTTTTAATAGGTTTTTTGTGTGTTTTTTTTCAACACAAATAATTGAAGATGGGTTAAATTACAAAATAAAATACCCTCACATTCAAAGCTCTTGTTTTTCAATATTTTTTTTTTTTTGCTTTGAATTATGCGCCTGAAAACTTGAAAATAAAATTTAATAATATGTTAATAATTTATCTAATTTTAGAAATGCCTTTTTACTTTCACTTACCTATATACGAAATATATAATAAGGGAAAGATATTGCAATCTTTAAAAAATTCGAAACTGAATTGTCCGTGAAAACGTCCATTTTAAGGTCCTCTGTCAATCAAATGGTATTTATATGTAGTAATGTAATATTATATGAAGTAATAAAATTAATAACTAACATTTTATTATTATGAATAACACAAAGGCACATCTTCAAATAGCTTAGGGGAGTCTCAAAATTTGACTGCCACGGGGCCTACAAATTCATACTTAGTTACTGCCCTCCAATCCAAATAACCAAGTCTCGCCAATTGATCTGTATTTGAACAGCCTGACTCAAAAACGAAAAGTTATACGAAACTGAAATTAGATATTTAAGGTATTTATATGTCTGGGATGCAAGCAACATTTTCGCTAAAATCGAATTACCGCAAAAGCCGCCTTATTTTATTGATTTTGCACATTTTTACGATTTTCTCAAAAACGGCAGTAATTTTGATTAAACTCGTTATGTCAATGTGCGACTAAATGACCTTTATAATCAGCTAGGTCTCATCCTCATTGAAATAGTCAGAGAGGGCTGAATTCCCGAATTGGCTTTCTCTGAAGTACCTTTAATTGTATTAATATTGTAATAACAAATGGACAAATATAAACTATGAATTCATTTGATTATTAACTAAAGGAGAAAAAATGAGTAATGGAATAAATTTAAGGTTTGATTATTGGAGATTATTCCCATCTATAACAGAAAAACCAATTACTCACCGGCATTACTGGAAGAACCCCGACCCTCAAACCGTGTTTACCTATAAACATCCTACCTACCTTTCGTTCATTGTTAGTTCAATGCGAGGAGAAACCAGTACAAACTTTTCTGTTTGATTTAATCCGTTTAAACCTTGATGAGTACCAACATGTATTTGATTTCTTGTCTTAATTAAATTTATAATTCATAAATGTTTTATAATACTGATTTATATTACATCTAACTATGTAAATATGTATAATAATACCAAACTGTATTTTGAATTGCTTATTTTTGAATTTTTGTGTGTTTTTAGAACTGAGGATGAATGTATAACATTCGAAACTAGTTTTCAATAAAACAAAATTATAGAAGTGACAAATAATTTATCAATTCCTAATTAGATGATCCTTCTGTACCAATCATGCGGATGTCAACTGAGGAATATATAAGTATAATATACCGTTGGAAAGCTGAAGATTTTAGAATAATTAATAACTAACTTACAAAGCCGTAGAAGGTAATGGGATAGTGACCAAAAACAACTGAAGTAATTTTTCTACTTAATAAATTCGATATTTATGTTATTCAAGGAAAACTTAGTGGTATTTCCATAGAAACTAAATAGGAATTTTTTTAATTTATTTTCAACTTGACGAAACAAAAATATAAAGTGCACAGAATTGCTTACTTCAATTGTTAAAAAAAACTATTTGAATGTGCTTTTGTTTGGGAAGACGTAAAGAAATGCATACTGCTGAAAATATTTCATGTGATGTTTATGTGAATTTTTTTAATATTATTTTTTAATTATGGGATAATTATTCTAGGGCGATAAGTGAAAGTTGTGTATCGTATCTGATTTTTATTTCATGTTAAATGCTAGATTTATCTCATACCAAGAAAAAGTCTTTAGTATACCTCATCCTCTGACGGTATTAGTAAAAAAAATCTTATCATCGGGCTGTCAAATAAATAAATTTAAATTTAGATTTCGCTACATAAATAAATTTTACTTGTTTTTATGAAGTAAATGCAAATAAAGAAAATAATTGTGCTATCCATTAACATTAAATAATTTTAAGGCTTGAAAAACTTATATTGTATACACTAATTGATTTCTTTTATACATTTAGAAATTGCTTCTAACTTGCCTCGAAAGCCTTTGTCGAACTTGATTCTTAAGTTTTAGAGTAAACAAATTAAATTATTACTTATTTTCAAACAACAAATATCTGATGTGCACAACATATGACTTCCTTATACGCCTATTAAAATATAAATCGCTGGCTCAAAAAGTAATCCTGAATTTGGTTACTAGTTTCCGAAGATTGCAGTATCTCAAAAACGATACTCGGCGTCGCGACATCCATCTATTGACACACACACACACACAGACATACTCTTGTTTCTGGACGTCTCAAGATAACTGAAATTTCCAAAAGATTTTTTCGTGTTCCGTGACAACATTTAAACTGTCAATATCACTAGATAAAGCATTGGAAATCCACAGTTTCGATGGTTTTGCGGACGGATTTTTTTTTATTCGATATTTGGATCCTACGTATCTTGAAACGTAAAACCTCAAATTTTGAGGTGGGGTTACAAAAAATTTTCCTTGGTCTATTCCAAAGGTCTATTATTGAAAATAATAAACCAAAAAATTGCGTTTATAACTTTTATCATCGAAACATATGATCTCAGTAATAAATTTCAATATACCTTTTGATGTAAGTTTCTTATGAACTTCAAGTAAAGTACCCCTTTCGGATCTTCAATTTGAGCCAGAATCTATTAAATTACTTATATTGATATAAAAGTCTAATTTATCAAATTTGAGATGTTTTACATTATATTTTAATATACTTTTTGATGAAAGTCTAATATGACCTTCAAGTAAAGTACAACTTCCGGTTTGCTAATGTTTACCAAAATTTATTATGTTGTTTATATTAATATGTGAGTCTTAAATACTAAATTTGAAAAGTTTTTCATAAGATTTTAATATAATTTTTGATGAAAATCAGTAATGACCTTCAAGTAAAGTACCACTTCCGGTAATTTTACAGTGACCAAAAAGGGAGGTTCAAAATTAGATTATACAGTAATCCTAGATACAAAATTTCAACTTTCTAAGACTAACCGTTTTTGAGTTATGCGAGATACGTACGAACGTACGAACGTATGTACAGACGTCACGACGAAGACTAGTCAAAATGGATTCAGAGATGGTCAAAATGGATATTTCCGTTGAAAACTGAAAACCGAAAATTTTCGCGATTACAATATTTCCTTTACTGCGTACAAGGAAGTAAAAAACAATACTTAATTGAATACGGTTGCTCACATGTGTCGAGTGCCAATCAATCTAATTAACAGAGTAAAAAAAAAAAAAGTTAGCGATAGAAGGAAAAAGCAAAATAAATAAAAAATGTTAAGTAAAAATAAAATAAAGGCTTAATACGAGTGCTAATGCTGACGTATGATTCCAAGTGGATCCATACTAAATTTGCGCCATGCTTTAGAACTTCTCCAAAAACTATTTGTAAGAGGGACGATTCCCCAATTTCTGAAACAAGCCTAATTCCTTTCTCATCTTTTATTGCAGGTAAGAAACATGTGAATGTTCTCTTTTTTTTGTTTGAATTTAGATTCACTGATCATGATCATTCGTTTCGAACCTAATTGTAAGATTAAAAATCATGATTACATGTGGAATCTATGCATCTAGACAATTTTAATCAACGGTGATGTTTATTTAACCCCTTGATTAATAAAAGCAGTAAGGAAAACAAAAATAGAATGAACGAATGAAAAAAATAATGTATTTTGTAATATACACAATTACAGAGGGTCTCTTTTCCGTTATTGACGGAGTTATTGATTTAGTTCATAGAAAAAATTAATACACATCAAATTTCTCTGTATTGCTAATATTTTAAAAGCAATAAAAGATGAATGTAAAAATTGTAAAAAATATGAACGAAAATAAAATGACATTATACAAAAATATAACAATGCATGGAAAGATCAGCTTCAAGTTTCATAGCTGAAGAATGTTTGGCTTAGAGGTAAATTATATCAGATACGAATATGTTTATAATGAATGAAATGCTGTATTTTATTATAACTACAATTACAGGAGTTTCTTTGTAAATAGAATTTTACAGTGTTCGTAAGTAGAATTATTAGCAATATAAACAAATAAAAATAATTGTAAATGTAAAATAAAATTATTATAAAAATAATTGTAAATAAAGAAGAGGCAGGAAGGCTATAGGTTGAGACCTAATAAGGAAATATACAAACAGGTAAATGATTTGGAAACGGACATAAGAATAAGAAGATTACGGTTCTACGGACATATGGTGAGGGTGCATCCAAAGAGATTAAATAGAGGAATCTTCTATAAAATGAGAGGATACAAGAGTGCTGAGGGGTACATCAAACAGATGAGGGAAGAAACTGAGAATAACAGACCAAGACTGTTTCGATAGGGATGACTAAGTGAGAAGATTACAAGAAATTAAGGCCCTTGTGGGAGAGAGAGATGCGAGAAAAGGAGTGGCGTGGACCGAAGAAAGAAGGAAAGAATTATCGGAAAGAATGAGGAAAAGGTGGGAAGAAAGAAAGAAAGAGAAGAAGGGGTATGAAGGGAAATGAAAATAATGATATTCGCGTGGTCTCTACGGCCGTTCCGGGAAGAAAAAAATAATTGTATAAACAACAGAAATCTTTTACATAAAAAAAATACAAAAGCTATCGTCTTAACGAAGTTTAAGTGTTGCAATAGATATTTACTTATATTCATTATCACAATGTTCGATACATTGTAATGTGGTTCTACTTCGATAAAATTAATGTTATGAGAAGTGATATGAGAAGCATATAAATGTTCGCAGATGTAAATTAAGGCTATTAACACACGTGTTTATTATCCACGGATAATAACTTATAAATAATAACAGTGATAAATGCTTTAGGCTTGAATTCTTTCGGATTGAAACTGCTTAATAATAACTTAATAACTGCTTAAACTGCTGATTTGAGTAGACTTAACTGCCGTCTTCTTTTAAATGTATGATACGGAGTTCGCTAAAGGACTCCAGTCTAGTACAGTTTCGGTCTAGCCGTATCTTCAATGTTGTTTTAGAAATAGAGAAAAACTCAGAAAACTTATATTATGGACATTTCATCATTTATAATAAATTATCTATTTTTTAGAGTGCCCTGTGTGTAATAAAAATATAAAAATATCATTGAACTTCAACAGTTGTCTGTTGGAAGTAAATTTTCTAAAATTGAATTGTTGTCTTGATTAATACACTTAATTATGTAATGGCTTCTTAAGTCTGTAC